>PVJL010003239.1:0-164073 GCA_004026885.1 Lyroderma lyra
CACTGGACTCAGCCCCCCACAGTGGACTCAGCCCCACAAGGTGTCCTAAAAACAAACCAAGTGTGTGTTTAAACATTTGGGTGAATTCACACAAAATCTGGATTGCCCCCTCATCTCATCTTGGAAAAGGATGGGATCTGCCACCCAGAGCCTGTCACCCCGGGTGGGAGCTGAGTCCTGGCCTCCCCTGTCAGACAGGAATGAGCTGGCGGGGAGGGTCACGCGGTCCGCACCAGGCCCTCTGGTCTCCGTGACACTGTAGTTAAACACCTGCCACCATTCGTCATCCCATTCGCACTGGTTTTTTTCTTAAAGCAGAGAACCATTTCTCTGTACATAGACTTCTACCAAAATAGGCAATGAAACATCAGCCAAAAAGAAAAAAAAAAGAGAGAACAGAAAAGGAAAACCAAGAAGGCCACGAGGCAGCATCTCCCCTTCCAAATGACACATCGCCTGGCTGAAGTCAGACAGTGGTCCGCGTGTGGACAGGCGTGTAGCCTAGGTGACACTAGGGGCTGCAGAGCAAAGTAGCGCGGGGATGGGGCTAGGTGAGGAGAGGGGGCTGTCACCTTAACTGGGGTCCCAACAAAGGCCTCTCTGAGGGGGGATCCTGGAGAGGGGACTTGAATGAAGTGAGGTGAGGAGCGATGCAGACGTGTAGGGGACAGCACTCTCGGGTAAGGGAACGGAAACTGCAAAGGCCTCGAGGAGGGGCGAGGAGGCCAGTGAGATGACAGAGTGGCGGGGAGGAGCAGGCCGGATCCTGTAGGCCAGGGTTAGGACTTTGGAGGTGACTCTGGAGGAGGCAGGGGCCTGTGCGGGCCCATGAGGTTTCAGTAGCGGCATCTCATGGTTTGGGGCCATGTGAACCTGTGCCTCCATGTCAGTGTCCCTGCCATGCAACCTGTTCCCTTTCCATTTCAGGGGCCACAGATGGTGACAAAAAGGCCCGAGGCTGCCAGGCTGGGAGGCGGGAGCTCCAGCCCAGGCCTCAGGCCCCCAAGACACAGGAACCCATTTATCTCTGGCCCCCTGCACTGTGCCTGCTTCCACCAAGGGCCTGAACAGACCCGCTGCCATCACATCATCCCCACCACCCCCAGGGCCCCAGCTTCCTCTGACTTCTTTGCCCTCACAGGGACACAGGGCTACAGGAGCCAGGAGAGGGGAGGCCCTGCAGCCAGCCCTGTCATGATCCTAACAAGGGGACCCAGGGAGAATGACTTGGGCTCCCCAGACCTCCGTTGGCATTAGGAGACCTCACAGCCAGCCCCACAGAGCTGCTGTGAGGATTACACAAGTATGCACACACGTGTCACAGATGTGCCCGTGTGCCCATGTGTGTCCGCCAACGCCTGTCCTTCATTCTGAAGCTGTGTCCTCTCATTGTTTTAGAGCGGTTGACATGTCCCTTCTTTCATAACATGCTGGTCAGGTCAGGGTACCACCAAAAGCAATCCGTGAACGGTCCTCCTGCCGCTCCTTCCCTCACTCCCTGTCCCCACGCTCCCCCATTGCCATCCGCGTCCCAGTCATGTCCTTCAGGAAGTCCCCTCAAACCCCACCCCCCGCCCCGCCGCCGTCTCCCTGGTCCGCGCCACCGTTCTCTCCCAGCACGCAGCTGCCACGGCCTCCCCCCGGTCCTGCTCCGTCTCCCATGGCCACGCACCCGACTGCGGCCTCGTCTCCACCCAGCAGCCCAACAGCTTCTAAAACCCTGGGCCCAGTCGTGTCACGGCTGCGACAAGCCCCAACGCCACTCGTCTTACAGAACGAATGCCAAGGCCGCCAAAGCCCCTCCCGCCGCCCTCTTGTTTTGGCCCATGTCGCAGGATGAGCCAGGTAAATGCCTGCATCCCACAGGGAGGATGTCACCTTGCAGTCCTTGCTCACCGGAGCAGGCAGCTGTAGGAGAACTCGAGCAGCCCCATCTCGTGCCAGCCAGTGCCCGCCTCTGCGGTGTCGTCGGCCAGGACGGTGCGGAGGTTGGTGTACATGGCCTCCGTGAGCGCCTGCAGGTCCCTGTGGAGGAGAGTCCTGGGGCAGGGAGCCAAGGGCTGAGCGTACGGCTTCCAGAGAGACACCCCCCCGAAACCTCAGGGCCCAGTTCCTCGCTGGACAGTAGTATCATGACCGTCACCATCCACAGGGACGACCCATGGTTTATGGGGCTACGCCTAACCAGCTCCTTGCATCTTTAGACGAGCTTAGGGGTAACGGTGGCTATTACGACACCCATTTTACAGACAGGGAAGCTCAGGGACAGAGAGGAAAGTGACTGGCCCAAAGTCATCCAGCCGGGACGTGAGGCAGCTGGGGTTCAAACCCGGATCTGCCCAACCCCCGAGTCTGAACGCCTTCGTCGGTCCCTGCTCAGAGCACACAAGCTTGGACAGGGAGCCCACAGACTTCTGGAAGAGAGAGAACTAAGAAAGGAGATCTGTTTGGATAAAGTGTCACCAAGGACTGCTAATGAGGCACAACCCCAAGGGACCGTGACATAAGGAACAGGGAATCTTGCTGGTGACCTAGTCATCGTGTGTGCTTGAAGCCTTCACCACAGCGTCGACATTGAGCCATGAGTGTTTTATGAGAAGCCAAGAAAGGTGGGATCTTATATCTAAGTTTAAGGCCCCTCTGCAACCTGTGCAGGGACCCAGACCAGCAAGGACACCAGGGCAGCATGCGGACAGTGTCCCTAGGGCCATGTGGAGTCTACGGTCCACAGCGACACCTCGTGGCAGCACCGAGAACGGCGCCAGTGCACAGATAACAGTGCTCCAACTCTTTCTGGCCACCTGCTGTTTGCAAATAGGATGAGCCCCTTCGGACTGAATAAACCTCTGGGTTCTTGGATAACTGAAGGGGGGGAAGACTTCCAGAGGGGTTCCATGAGCTTCCAGGTGATAAAAACTTTTAGATGTCCAAGTTGAAACATTGTTGGAATAACAACAGACATGGTCCGTGTGAGATAATGTGTGCAAAGGATTTTCACATAGCACCTGGCACATGGTACTCAATACCTAGGAGCTGGCAGAGGGATTGACCCTGACCCAACTGACCTCTGTTCCCCTGATCCTGCTCCAGGTACCCCCTGGCCCACCCACACTCACGGTTTCATCTTGGCTTTCTCGTCACTGGGGTTGTAATGTGGAAGCTGTACATCAAAAATCCTCTCCATGAGGAAGACGGCATAGGCGTGGAAATCCAGCTTGGTGCGAGGCTCCCACACCACCGAGTCGTAGGAATGTGGGTCCAGGAGGACAGTGATGTACCTGCCCCCCACCAGCACCTGGGGAGTTGGCAGGATAGGGTAAGGATACTATCCACCACCTCGGCCCCATTTTCAAAGTGTGGGCCTTGAGTCGTGCTAATCAAACCCGCTTAGAAAATATAGGCCAACAGCCAAGGAAAAAATTGCTATTGGATGGATTGGTAGGTGGGTGGGCAAAAGGAAGGATAGATCACTGGATGCATCGGAAAGGAAAGCTGAGTGGAGGGGTGGCTATTTTGGTGGGAAAATGAATGTACAGATGAAGGTTGGCTGCATGGGTGGCAGGATGCTAAGTGGATACTGGATAAACAGAGTGAAGGAGAGAAGTTAGATGGGTGGATTTTGGATAGATGGGAATTGACTGAATGGACAGAGGTCAGTGAGATGAGTGTACAAGCACTGGATAGATATTGAATGACTTCATCGCTTGATGTTGGGAAATTGCTAAAAGGATAATGAAGGGGTGGATATTAGATAAGCGTTGGATGTGTAATTGTATAAACATATGAATAGAAAGTTGGCTGGACCACGATGGATGTTGGGTGAGTGGGTCAGTATATGGATGGACACCGAAGGAATCAGTGAACGCCAGACATGGCAGGCCCAGCTGCTCGTCCCCTACCCTCCCAAGAGAGACAAGAGGTACTTACAGTAAAAATGTCACCATGTTTCGCCTTCATCCTAGTGAGGAAGCTGGCAGCATCTTTTCCAAACTCCAAGGCATAGCCTAACCAGGGGATACTGCCCAGGTCCAGGGGAGGCTCGCCAGGTCGCCTGCAGAAGGCACAGCACTCATACCATTCAATAATCTGGGAAGAGGGCTTGGGGTGCGATCTCAGTGGAGAGGGTAGGGAAGGCTTCCCCGAGGAGACGTCTGACCAAGGACCTGAAGATGGTGAGGATGGGAGCCACGTGGATGTCCCGAAGAAGAGCCTCCTAGGCAGCGGGAACGAGTTCAAAGGCCCTGAGGTGGGGTCACGCCTGGTGTGTTCACAGAACAGGACGGAGGCCAGCGTGGCTGGGCTGGAGGCGGCACGGGAAGTCGCGGAGGCTGAGGCCAGAGCAGGCACGGGGCCCAGACCGCGCAGGGCCTTGTGGGTGGCGGTGAGGACTTCGCTTTGTCTTGGACTGGGGTGGGGGCCATGGGCGTTTGGAGAAGAGCAAGGACATGACTTGGGTTAGGTTTTTAAGGGATGCTTTTGGCTACTAAATAGAGAATGACCTGCAGGGGGTTGAGAGCAGAAGCTGGGGGACCAGTTGATCGGGGCGGTCGTTTCTCTCTGTGGGTGGGAGAGCTTTCCAGAACCCAGGAGCCTAAAGAGTTCATGGTCTGAGCCAGTATGGAGCAGTTCTTTGGTCATCTCGTATGTCATGCCCACGGAGAAAGGAAAAGGCTGCAGAGCACAGCTGGGTGGCAGAGGGTAGCAGAAGGACCAGCCCCTGACCCCTGACTGCTCAGGTCCTGAGGTATCTCAGGTGGCCAGAGGCCAGGCCCACCGCCTGTGGGGGTGCCCAGGGGTGCGTGCTAGCTCAGTCAGGGGGCGAGAAGGTTGTGTGTGTGAGAGTCAATGTCAGCGTCATCTGCGAGGGCACGGGCACTCCTCTGGGAACTTAATAACAGTATTTATAGCTCACTGTGGTAGACCTACACCCTCATGTAACGCCCTCGCACTGAGGGGGACAGATGGCACAGCTGACTTTACGAAAGAACTGCTCTCCTTAGAGGGCCGGACCTAATCAGGTGGAGAGGAGGCTCTTCCTGGCAAGGCCAAGGCATGACAGCCTTTCGACATCAGGGAGCGTCTCTGCCTCTGGCTTTGAAGATGGAAGGTGCCACACGGCAAGGAGCACAGGTGGCCTCTGGGAGCCATGAGTGGACCTTGGCTGAATGCAAGCAGGGACTTGGGGACCTAAGTTCCACAACCCCAAGGAACGGAATTCAGCCAGCTTCTTCCCTGGGGGTTCCTGACAGGAAGGCAGCCTGGCTCACACCTTGAGCTCAGCCTTGTAACTCGGAACAGAGAACGCAGCCGTCCGTGTCCGACTTCCAGCCGGCCGAACTGTGAGCTAACACGTGGGTGTTGCTTTAAGCTGCTGGGTGTGTGGTGACTTACGTAGCAAGGATTACAGACACACTCGAGCTTACACTGCACTTGCACTGGGCCTTGCCCTTGGCCGAGCATTTACTACGTGAACACGCACTTCATCCTCTAGCCCCCCACGTCCTCTGAGGGAGGTGCTGTTAGCCAAGGAGAGCAAGATGATCACAAAACGGGCCTCACAATATTGCAGGGCTGGTGCTCACAGCAGACCCTTTGGAGGTCCCTAAACTTGAGCTAGGACCCCAGTTTTAGTCTTAGAATTATTAGAACCACAGGGATTTAGAAAGTGCCTTGTCTGCTGCGTGAGTGACTGAGTTATCCCACCTCTTCTTATGGTGGATTCAATCAGCCCCTTCACCAAATATTAACTGTGAAGCAGGCACCCTTCTGGGGGCTGGAGACACAGCAGTGAACAGGGCAGCCGAGGCCCCTGACCTCATGAAGCTCACATGCTAATATGGGGAGATGGACAAAGTCTCCAAGGGCGACATCGTTTCAGAGACCGAGAAGTGTGATGAAGAAAATAAGGAGAAGCGACTTGATGATGAAAAGACAGATAACCCAGCAAGGATCTACATGGACATTTCGCCAAAGAAGATGCTCAGGGACCAGTAAACACGTGTAGACGTTCAACACCGTTAGTCACTGGGGACTGCAAGTCAGACCCGCAGTGCAGTACCTGGTGCTCCCACTAACACGACCGCAATAAAAATTGAAAATGGGACGTGCTGGGGGGGGATGTGGGGAAGTCGGAGCCCTCGCACTGCTGGAAGGAAGGTAGACGGAGCCGCCGCTTTGGAAAGCCGTGCGGCCGCCCCTGGAAGGCTGGACACCGCGCCCACACGACCCAGCCACACGCGCAAAGGAGCCGGGACGCACGTCCGCACCCGTAAGCCCGTGCGCTTACTCACAGCAGCCGGAAAGGGGAGCCGGCCAGTGGGCACTGCCTGTGACGAATGGACCCCCAGGGGCAGCCTGCTCGCGCCGGGGAACATTATTCAGCCCCAAAAAGGAAGGAACCCCGTGGCAGTGTGGAAGAACCCCAAACCGTTGAGCCAACGGAAAGGAGCCAGATGCCGAAGGCCGCGTGGTGCGTGATGCTGTTTGCATGGAATGTCTGGAACGGGCGGTCTGCAGCACCGCCAAGTCCATCCGTGGTCGCCAAGGACAACTGAGAGTGACTTCGAAGGGGCACAGGCTTTCCTTTCGGAGGCACGAAAATAGCCTGGGGTGAGGTGGTGGTAGTGGTGGCACAGCCCTGCGAATATTCGGAAAACCACCCCAGTGCTTATTTTAAAAGGGTGACTTTTATAGTAGGGGAATTTTTATCTCATTAAAGAAAAAGGAAGAGGGTAATATGAGATGGTGAGGACGAGTTTAGGGAAGGGGGTCAGGGAGGGCCCCCCGCCGAGGGACCCTGCGAGCAAAGACCAGAAGGTGGGACGACGGGAGGGAAGCACAGCGGACAGAGGGCATTACCGGCGGGGGGACAGCAAGTGCCAAGGCCCCGAGGTGGCAGTGCACTCGACGAGGTTTTCACAACAGCAGGAGCCGATGTGGCTGCCGTGGGGAGTGTCGGGGTGGGAGGTAGGCGATGATGTTGGCGATGACACGAGGACCTGAAGGCCAAGGACAGAGCCTGGCTCACGTGCCCAGTGAGACGGGGATGCTCGGAGGGATGCTCGGGGCTGGAGGTGGGGGGTTAAGCCGGACTTGGCAAGTGACCTGGTCATGCTGTTAAAAGGCTGCGACAGAGGGTGGGGCAGGAGGGAGATGGGGCAGGACACCGCTGTGATCCTCCGGGACAGCAATGATGAGGAAGCAGAGGCCATGGTCCCCAGGGAGCCTGGCTGGGCTGAGACCGCCCCCCTCCAGGAGAGGGGGCTCGTGGCGTCCCCGCCGCCAGCAGTCCAGCAGAGCACCAGCGTCTTTTCCTCCTTCTTCCCCTCCCTCTGCACCTTCCTCTACCTGCTCCGTCAGTTTGGCTGTCCCCCAACATAACCCAAAGGGTAGGACAGGCAGTGGGCAGAGAGACTGGCCAGATTTGTGGAATGGGGTTTGGGAAATATAGGAGCAGAACCGGAGATGAGGTTTGAAGGCACCAGGAAGTGGCTTCCCCAAGCACCCCCCTTTCTCCCCTGCCCCCACTCCGCCTCGGAGCCCACCATTATGGAGGCTTGCAAAATCGCAGGTCTGGGGTCCTAACGGGGTGCAGGAATGGAGCCAGGGACCATCCTTCCCCCTCACATCTTTGTGAGCCACTGAGTCAAGGCCGCTTTCCCGGAAGGCTTCGTTGGAAGGCAAGGTGTCCCACTAGCAGGGCCTGGGGTCAGCCCGGAGACAGAGGGACACTGGGGGCAGGAGGGCACGGCCGTTCCGAGCCCAGCTGCTGCAGCACCACCACACTTCCTGGCTCCAGGTCCAGCCTTGCTTTGCACTGGCTGTGTGACTCTGGTTCTCTGTGCCTCAGTTTCCTCATCTGAAAAACGGGGGTGACCACACTACTGACCATGTCAGGCTGGGATGCAGATGAAGGGAGTTACGGAACACTGAGTACCTGGCACCTGGTAACTGGGGAGCAGCTGGGCGGGCCTGAGAAATGGGGGACGGTTAGACTCTCGGGTGCCATTTATTGAGCGACGACAACATGTCTGGCACTATGCATTTCCCAAAGGTTTCCTTGCTTGGGAATAACGGCTAACACTTAATGAACCCCAACGGTGTCACCCTGAGGTGGGAACTATTCTATCACCAGCCAGCTCCTCTTACAGAGGACAAGACTGAGGCACAGAGGAGCTGAGCACTTGCCCCAGGACCTAGGGCGGAGGGCCTGGCTTTCTAATCTAGGCAGGTCTGGCTGCAGAGATGCTACCCTGGCCCCAATCACCCAGGTGGACATCTGCATCCCCACTTTGCAGATGAGGAAACAGAGACACAGACCGGTTTCAGCCACCTGCCCAAATGCAGGGCTGGAGAGTTCCCCCTAAGATGTCTTGGAGGATGTGGGTGCGGCCATGCTTCCCTTCCCAGCCCTTTATCCCCAGCGGCTGCTGCAGGAGCCCCCCGGTGACCCAGGTGTTATTTCTGGCAGTTTTCATCTGTCCCCAGAAAAGTCCCAAGGAGCTGCAGACAAAGGCAGGAAGCCAGGAGCCTGGGCGTCTGACCCCAGATGTGGCCGCGGGCTCTCCAGCCCTGGGCCCTGAGTCTGCCTCTGGCCCAGGCCACATTCCAGGCTGACAGAGCCGCCGTCGGGGGGGCCAAGGAGGCCCCACCAGCATGTTGAGGTCTGCGGTTTCTAGCCTCTCCCACTGGCACTCTCACTATTTGGAGGCATTGCCGGTCCCTGGGGGCAGGGAGGGGGCAGGGATGTGGAGCTTGACTCTCTCCTTCCCAGCTCCTGCCCATACAGCTGACTGTCGGCCTGCCCTGCCTGGCTCAGACACCTGGCACCTTTTCTGACCACCCCCTTCCGCTTTGGTTCCCATCACGTGGGTTCCTCTAGAAGCTGCCATTCCTCGCTCACAGACCCCACCGCCCAGCCCACCACCGGTCCTCTCTCTGTCCACTCGACCCTTTGGAAATCAAGGATGGCTATCACCCCGCTTTGTCCCTTAAATTTCACGCCTTCCTTGAATGAAAGCTCCGTGAGGGCAGGTACTACTTCTTGGCCCCAGCACTTAGAGCAGTGCTGCACGTAGGAGGCGCTGAATAAATAAGCGTCAGATGAGTGAGTCGTGTACACAGCTGGTGCTCAACAAGCAGCACCTGCCTCCCAGAGCTGCTAAGCGGGTTAAGGGAGCTAGCGCAGGAGAAGCGCCGGCAGGCCCTCGTGCTCGGGATTGCCCGGAGCAGAGGCCGCGTCGTTCAGCTGTGCCATGTTGGTGGATTGCCTGACCTCTCTGTCCAGCAGGGCCCCAGGCGCCTCGGAGCAGGATTCAAGGAGGAACAGAAGGGGGCCGGTTGCTGCCCTGCTGGTTGGAACAACCTGAGCGTCTGTTTAAACTGTTGTTTAACCCAGTCTTTCTCCAGGGCTCCCCCCCAGGATGTCTGCCACTCCCCCTCCCATTGACTCCCACTGTGTAGAAAAAGCACGTGGCCACCTGGCTCTAGTTTTTGTTTTCCTGTTTCTGTAACAGACACAGATTCAGAGAAGTGTTTCCCAACGTAAAACCCAAACAAACAGTAAAGTGTAGTGATAACCAGAACAGCTGCATGTTGCAGAGGCAGCAGGGACTGGTGGGGACTGTGGCAAGGTTTAGAGTGGGTCCTACTGCTGAGTCCCAGGCAAGTGCTGCTAGATCTTCCAATTTTTTGCAAGAAGCTGGAAATCTGGAGCTTTGCGTGTGGAATCTCCCAGTTCTCCCCGCTTGTGCATGCCAGGCCCAGCTGGGACTAACTCCAGCCATGGACCACCACTTGATGACGTCTGGTTAGTGCATATTGGAGCGAGACAGATTTATTTGTGCCTAGAAATCCCGTATCCTGCAGGGCCCATGATCAGCCCTTGAGCCACCAGGAACCCTCACCTGATGCCATTGTGGCCTCTAGTCCCCCACAAAAAGGGGGTCCCACCCACGATACCTCTCCCAGTGCTTCTCGCAGCAGTCACACCAGCCCGAACAGGAGGAGATGCACTCAGCCTGGCGAAGTGGCTGGGGCGTGAGAGACCGTCTACGTGAGGCCCCTCAGAGCACAGACGGAGAAACGCAGGCCAGAAAGCCAAGGAGAACGCACTGACACGGCCGGACAGAGCCCCGGCGCGCACAGAGCTGATGCCCAACGCCCAGCTCTCCCGGAGAAAACACCCACAGTCATCCAGCTGGGCTGAAACAGCCTCGCCATCACTGCAGAAATGGGAACTGGGACTGGGAACTGGATGACATTAAGAGTTATTTTGTATATTCTCCGGCAGGATAATAGAAGTATGATTGTCATTGTTTTGGGATGTGCATTCTGAGATATTTAGTGGTGAGATATCACAACTTCTGTAATTTAGAAAAAAATGTTAACAACTGTCAAATCAAGGTGATGGAGTTTCTTATATTATTTTTTCTTTTTTTCTGTATAGTTGAAATTTTTCATTAGAAAAAATTTTTTATTAAAATAAAGTAAGAGGTAAATATAGAATTGCTGGCTAACTGAAGTGCTTTTATCTTTGAATTAGGAAAAGCATAAATTTTGGAACTAGCCCGATGTGGAATATAATTTCTGTGCAGCTTTAAGAAGGTCACTTAGACTTTCCAAGCCTGGGCTGTAAGATGGGGTTATGGACATGACCTCAGGGTCAGTTAGGGGAAAGGAACAAGCCAAGATAGTTGCAGGGCCTTGCTCGTTCTGATCCAAACTTTGGATCACCATCTACATAGCATCAGTATCATCGAACTCTTTTCCAACACTTAATTATTTGTCTTTCCTTAAGAATCTTCTGGTGGTAGCTGCATTTCTTACTATCTTAACATCACGTGGTTCTAAGACTTTTGAGCATTCAGATCACAAATATACTGCGAGAGAAGAGTGAGAATTCATTTTTCCTGGGAATTAAAATTTCTCGCAGCCCAGATTTTTAATCCAGACAGACTCTGAGCAAGTAAGTGACTTGCCCTCTCTGAGCCTCAGCTTCCTCCTCTGTAAAACAGGGGTAACAAGTGCTCCCTTGCTAAGTTTACAGGGGAAAATTAGATTGGGAGTCTAAATTGGGGTCCCTATGGGGTCTCCTCATGGTCCACGCAATTGCCCCCCAGCTGTCAATGACCCCCATACCCACACTTCGCCCCAATACCTACTTGTTGACCCTTCACAGATATAAAAATCAACAACTCACCCCCAAAGATAAATTAGCTCTCTGGATTGATAGCAAGAATTAGCTAAAATAATGTTTAATTGGCATTCCTTTTAAACTCAGTAATTCCATTCTCTCCTACTATTATCATTATCGTCCCTACTTTAAAAACTGGGAAACTGAGGTAGAAAGCAGTTACTCAACTGATTCCTAGAGGCTGGAAATTTCCATACAGTGAGCACCCAGTTACCCCGCCTCCCAGACTCCATGTATTGTCTGGCTGCCCCCATGTTCCCCGAGCAAAGCACAGACCAGAAGGCCCCGCGAGATGCCCACATTGTCCGAAATCGCAGACACACTGGAAACAACCTCAAAGTCCATCAATAGGAACAGGGATACAAAGGGGGAAAAGGAGCCCACCCCTCACTTACACTGTGGAATCCTACGTAGAAACTCAAAAGAATGAATTAGATTTCCACGTAGCAACAGGGAGAGATGTCAAAACTAAAATCCGGCGTGAAAAAAGCCAACATAAACTCGGAAAACATCTCTAACACAGAGTATCCAAAAAGCCCGGCAATTTAGGAAAAATACTTCATCATAAGGAAGTTGTCTTTTTCTTTTATTTTCCAGGCAAATGATTAAATACATGACTTTCAATTTCATCTGAAAAGGTGTGTAGTGGTTGAAGAAAAATCTCATGAACTTACCGTTTGAAATTCAACTAACATATTGTTTAAAAATAAAGTTTCCAGAAAATTTCTGGAATTTTCAGACACTGATTTACACGCGCGCACACACACACTGCCCTCTGTTACCTACAGGCTCAAGTTCATGTATAAGAGTAGTTTTAAAAACCGCAGGGGAGACTAAGGAGATGGATTGGATCCTGGAACAGAAAGAGGCTATTAATGGAAAAACTGATGAAATTCAAGTAAAGTCTGGAATTTACTTAGTCGTCACAGGCCAGAGTTGGTTTTTAGTTTCAACAAATGTACCTTGACAATGTACAACGTTCACGAGAAAGCGGGTGAGGAGCTCTTTGCACTACCTTTGCAGCCTTTCTGTAAATACAACGCGTCTACAATGACAAGTGTACTTTAGAAACATCTGGAAGGTCGACCCCAAACTGATTCACAGGAGAGGTCCACAATTGTTGGAGGGGTGGTTAGAAGGGCTTACCTATAATGGGATAAATATTTGTTTTAGGTCAAATGTATTTAGCTATTTCTCGTGCAATTCAAATTAATTTTTTAAAAGTTTCATAGAAAGAAAAAGACCTACTGCCGTCTTAGCTCCCTGATTTGAGGTCTATGAGTTTTACTTTTTTCCCTAAATTGCAGATTCTCCATGGAGCAGGAAAGCCTTTGGGATGGGGGCTGAGATGTTCGGGGGTCCTAGCTGCTCAGGCTGTGGGACCTCAAGGGAGGGAAGACCCCTTTCTGGGCCTCAGCTTCTCCCCTGGCAGATGGAAATGCAGAGCCTCCTCAGCCTCCTCGCCCAGGTCGGGGGACCCTATGGAAGGTGTTTCCAGGGTCGGTAAGAGGACACCCCCTCAGGGCCTCTCTTCTGCCTTTCCCGGCCTCAACTCTCCCGTCTGTGTAATGGGGGTGAGGAGCAAGTCTAGCCCATAGGGCTGCAGAGAGCAAAGCAGGTGCTGGATCCAGGTGGGGTCGTACCGGGCCTGACCTCGCACACGTACTCGCAGACCCCCCAGTCCTCACCTGGAACCCCTCCGCAGGTCCCAGCCGTAGGGCGCTGGGCCAGGCCGGGGCTTCTAGCGGCCCGGCCAGGAGAACAACTCGGTGGGTGTCAGCCCGCCGGGACCGAGCCGCGGGACCTTCCACTTTGCACCGTGTTGGCAGGGGCGGCCCGGCCCGGCCCCTCCAGGGCTGGGATTAGGATCAGCGCGGGAGCCCCTGTGCAGGGAGCCCGGACTCTCGCCTTGGAGGGGCTCGCCCGGAGGATGTGGGAGACACTGGGAGGGTGACCGTCCCGCCCGGGGGAGTGGGGCGAGGGGCTCCGGCCCGGGCCGGCCGCTGGCTTCGCGAGCCCCAGCTGCAGCCCGGGCCCCGGGAGCGGAGACCCGCGCTTTGTCCGGCCGGGGGGCGGCGCGGACCGACGGGGCTGGGGGACCCGGCCTGGCCGGCGGGGGGCACTCACCGCGTGCGCCGGCGGGTCAGCAGCAGCAGCAGCAGCAGCGCCGCCAGAAGGCCGAAGAGCACGGCCCAGGACATGGCCAGGCCGGCGACCGAGCCTGCGGCCGAGCGGGAGACTGCGGGCCGGCTCGGGGGCGGCGGGCCCACCCAGGTGCCTCTCCCCGCCCCGGCGCCCTCCCGCCCGCCGGCCCGGCCCGTTTAGGGGCGTGGGGGGGGGCGGGGCTGCAGATCCCTCGGAGTCCTGAGGGGTCGCTGGAGGCGCTCTTGGAGCCCCACTTCCCTCGGCCCTGGCGGAGGCAGGCCCCCACCCGCTGCTCCGGGGAAGTGGGGATGGGATGGAAAACGTGGGATGGAGGGGAGACGCGGGTTGGAGGGGAAGCAGGAGGGGACGCAGGGGGGCAGCGCTTATGGGGGAGAAGGGGCGGAAATTTGAGGGAGGGAGTGTGAGGATGGGAGGGGACGGTGGTGGGAGAGGAGGGGACATGTTGAGAGGCGACAGGAGGGGTCTTCCGATCACATTCCACGTAGACAGTCTCCACCGCCCAGCCCCCTCCTCACCCCCCCCCCATTATATACCCACGTGCATCACCTAAAGCAACTGCAGGGAGAAGGGGTTACAAGAGCTCCTCCGGAGGGGGCTGAGTCCCCACATCCTCACCTGTTGTCAGGGAGAGACCAACGACTGTGAAGCACCCAGACCTGTACCTGTGCATAGCAGGGGCTCGGGACACGGTGGCTATTTATTGTCAAGATGAACCGATGGTCAGGGGCCAGCCTCTGCAGGAGACCACGCCAGGCGCTGGTGAGAGCGGGGCTGGCAGCTGGGAGGCCTGGGCCTGCTGCAGGTTTTCTGCACACTCAGCCCGCACCCCCATTTCCACCCTGGGAAACCTTGCACAGGGGACTTGCCCTCTGTGAGGCTCGTTACCCACCTGGGACGGGACCGGCGGGGATGCACTCACCCCCGAGTGCTTGGCACAGGCCGGCTCTGTGAGACCGTGGGCCGAGTGTGGAGTGGGACCCAGGGGCCTGACTCTGATCCTGTGCCCACTGCTGGCTGCTGGGTGAGTTCTGGCAGGTTTCATTTCATCGTCCCAGTGAGGAGCTGCTCCCTGGTCTCCTGCCTGCCACCCTCGTCCCTCCGCAGTCCATTCTCCCCACCGGAGTCAGAGGATCCCGCCAGAACCTAAGTCACACCCTGCCACTGCATCCCACTCAGAATCCCCCGTGGCCCCACTTCACCCAGAGCACAGCCCAAGTCGCTGGAGGTCCCACAAGAACCAGCGTGACCTGCCCCTCCCCCTTTACCTCCTGACCGCGTGACCCCCTCCCCACTCTGCTCCAGCCACACTCATCCCTCATCCCTCCCCAAGAATGCCAAAGCACTCCCACCCCAGGGCCTTTGCACTTGAGATTCTCCCCGCCCCCCATGCTCTTCTCTGAGACTTGCACAGCTGGCTCTTGTCACATTCCTCATCCCTCTGCCTCTGCTCAACTGTCACCTCTGCAGAGAAGCCCTCCCTGACCACCTGATCCAAAGCCGTCAAACCACCACTGTCTACTGCCTTAACTGTTGTCTTTTTTTTTTCTGGACAGTACTTAATATTTCCTGCTGCCATAGGAAAGATTCATGGATTTGCCTGTTGACCGTCCCCTCTCAAGGCCTCAGCGGATTCAGAACACCAAAGGGAAGAGGAGTTTCCCTCTTGTTTGTTTACCCAGCTTGTCCACTGGCAAAGCCAACAATCCCAACAAGGCCACAGAACTAGCCTGGAGGCTTTTCTCCAAACTTGGGGGGCCCCATGGGGCGGCCTTTGGGCAGTAGGGTTCACAGCCCAGCTCGGCCAATACCAAGCGGTGTGACCCCGGGCAGTCTCTGCAGCTCACCGGGCCCCAGAGCCCCACAGGTGGCCGGGTTGGGGTCAGGAGCGAGGAGGAAATGACCTAATCCGGGCGGCACGCCTGTCAGAGTGCCTGACGCCCCAGTGGGCGTAAGTGGAGGTGAACCTGCTCTCCCCTCGTGTGTGACCAGGGCTTGGTCTCAGCTTTCTCACCTGAAAAATGGGAAGAACCATTCCTTCCTCACAGAGCTGCTGTGAGGACTGGATTATATGAGAGAATGGAATCACCTAGTGCGGGGTCTGGCACACAGTAGGTGCTTAGGAAATGTGACTTCTTCTGCCCTACACCCCTGGCTTGTGTGCAGACCAGGGTCCCAAATAGCAGGTCCCTCTTTCCCCCTTGAACCCAGGGGCAAAATCTGCCCCCTACCCCCATGCCCCGCGCCCAGGGAAGGAGACCAGCTGATCGAACACCAATGAGAGAAGAATGTATTGGGGTCCCTGGCTTCCCCCTGGCTAAGAGAACCCGATTTTGTTCAGGAATTGCGGACGGCCCCACCCACCTCCCAGGAAGTGGACCGCCATTGGTCTGAGCCGGCCAGGAAACCTCTTCGCTGGGGATGGGTGCAGGGGGCCTTCCGGGAGACAGCTCTTCCCCTCCCCACTTGCTTCCTCTTCTTTGGGTGCTGTTGTGTGAAGACATGCTGGTGGGGGTTTGAAGGAAGGCAAGGCAAATCGCACAGGCCCAAACTAGAGTGCAGAATGACTCTCCCTGGAGCCACCTACCTCTGGACTTCTTGTTTAATGAAATAATCAAGTAAATATACCATGAGTCAGATTTTCTCTTACATGCAGCCAACAACATTCCTAACTGAAATGGCTGCGGGAGGGCTGCAGGAGATAAGAGCCATTCAAAGCGCCTCACACAGTCCTGAGCCATGGGGAACATGCAAAATGTCACTTCATGTTATTATTTTTCCTTTTTTCTTTTTTTTTCAGCTCATGCTTTCTGCATTATCAGGCTCATAAGACGCCCGCTCTCTGGCTACCACATTTTGCAGGAACAGGCAGGCTTTGGAAAGTAGCAGGGACTCCGAACTCCTCTGACCCCGGAGGACTGACAGGCCCCTGCTGCGGACAGGACTGGGCTGGCCACAGGAATGAAGACGAGGGAGGACTACTCCACAACCCCTCCAGCCCATGGTGAAAGGGCTGGAACACATCAGGGCTTGAGAGCTGAATTCAAATCCCAACATCGCTGGTCATTTGCCACATGGCCCTAAGCAAGCGGCTCCCCCTTATCTGTAACGGGGGCATCGCTGGTGGTGACGATGGCCTGGAGTCATGCAGCGGGGTCCCAGCCCTGGCAATGCAACCCACATGTCAGACAGACCCTCTTCTGTCCAGCTGTGTCAGGGGCTGCCACCTAGTGACAATCATCCTGACGTTCCCCTGTGGGAGTTTCAGGGTGTCCAGATGTTGACTGTCCCATGGAGACAAGACATCTGGGCAACTCTCCGATCCCGCCGAACCTCCACTCACTTATCTGGCTGCTGTAGGGTCATGAGCACAAGGTCAGCACCCCTCCTTCAGAAAATGGGGGGCTTTGATGGGAAAGGGTAGCCCTTGCACCCCACGCCCTGGCCTTCTCTCTTCCAGGAACCAGGTCTGGTTCATGTCTGCACCCTAAAGGCCACGAACACATTGTGTCTGGAAAGGAAAATATTATGTGTGTTGCTTTCTTCAAAGCTGACAACCAGCCCCATCAGGGAGGGGCAGTGTTAAATGTTTTTCTAATTAAAGCTCTAACTTTAGTTGGTAATTTAGGCCATTCGAAACACTTTTTCATATTAACCCATCTGATCTGCACAGAACCCTGTAAAACGGGTGCCGTTATCATTCCCAGTTTGCAGATGGCGAAACCAAAGCCCAGAGAAGCTCATTCAGTTTTCCAAAGTGACACAGTACTTTCTATATTGCTAGACTAAAGCCTGGGGATTTGCTGTCCTCTTAGGACGGGCTAATTTCCCTGCTTCTGGTGTGAACACACCCTGGGCTTTCCCACCTCCACACCTTTCCTCATGCTGCCCATCTGCCTAGAAGCCCTCTCTCTCTCCCCTCCTTTTGGTTTGTCCAAATCTGTTATGGAAAAGTGTGGTAGTCTACGTCCTCTGAGATAGCCAAGATGAGACGAGACGTAGGAGAAATCTATCCGGGAAAATGAAGAGGTAGCCAGAGAAGGCTGGGAGGACGGGGAGGAAGGAGGAGCGGGGATTGCTTGCTTGGTTGTAGCCTGCAGTGCAGCTCTAAGAAAGTTCAGCAAGGCTGACAGGAAGTCTTCAAGCTCCCAAAGGAGCCCCGTGTCCCCAGGGAATGGGCCTGCCTCGGGGTCCCTGCCTCCCTCCGTGATTAACTGGGAGTAGCCCTGGGTAGTTCTTCATTCTGAGGACTAAATAAAATAGCATATGAAAATACATGTTCCATATTTGGTGCTTAAGACTCAAACTGAGGGTTAACTTTTGACTTCAAAAAGCTTCTCCAGTGGTTCCTGGCCAGGGCAATTGGATACAAATGAGAGTGATACAGCTTCCCCTAACACATCCCCTTCCCAGCCTGGATGAGATGCAAGCTGTACCCCTATGAGTCAGGGCTGGCTTCATGGACAAGCCATCAGGAGCCCACACTCAGAACCGCCCCACCCCCACCCCCACCCCCCGCCACCAACGTGGTCTAATGCTCTGCTTTCATCATCTTGAAATTCTTAATAATTTTTTGAACAAGGGTCCCACATTTTCATTTTTCATTGAGCCCCACAAATTATATAACTGATCCTGATATCAGTATTATCTTCATTTTCTAGGTGAGGAAACATAAACACAGAGAGGGAAAGCAAGTAGCCCAAGGTCACACAGCAAGAAAGGGGTGGAGTCAGAAATCTAATTCTGATGACAAGGTCCAAGTTCATAAAATCTACACGCCAGTGCCTCATGTTTGGGGAGCATGGTACAGTTCACAAAGTCCTGCCTTAGACTCTAGTGCAGCGGTTCTCAACCTGTGGGTTGTGACCCCTCGGGGGGTCGAACAACCCTTTCAAAGGGGTCACCTAAGACCATCAGAAAACACATATCAGATATTTACATTATGATTTATAACAGCAAAATTACAGTTATGAAGTAGCAACGAAAATAATTTTATGGGGGTCACCACAGCATGAGGAACTGTATTAAAGGGTCGCGGCCTTAGGAAGGCTGAGGACCACTGCTCTAGTGCATATAATTTGATTCTCACACGAACTTTAGAAGTGATAGTTGTCACTTGGCATCAGGCAGTGTTCTTGGATGCCAAGCAGCAGAAACGAACCTTGGCTAATTTACGAATAAAGGAAAATAAGGGGGTACCGGAAGAAGTTGGCCAACCGGGACTTGGAAAGAACAGTAACAGGGAATGAGTAGCAGGAGCCAGGGGTACAGGAAGCAGGAAGCAAAGAGCTAGGTCTTCAGGGCACCAACTGTGCCCCATCTTAGCATTAGTTCCCTGTTAAGTTTCTGGTTCTCCCAAGAAAGAATGTGATTGGCTGAATTTGGATCATGTGCCCACCCACTGACCTTGATGGACAGCCTAACAAGGTGGGAAGGGTGGATCCCCAAAGGAGGATCAGAAAGTGGGGTGGAAAGGTTGGAAGTTGGGTAGGAATGGCTGCAAGCCCATTTTGCAGATGAGGAAAGGGAAGCCCAGGGATGGACAAGGCCACAGAGCCCCGGGACGGTGGAGTCCAGGCTCCAACCAGAGGCCCCAGCTGCCATTCCCCTCCTAGGGCCCCCTGCTGGCAGGGGAACAAGAGGGCCCTGTGCTCCGGGCAGGAATGAATGGCTGGCTCCTGGGCATGCTCCTGGACCCAGATGAGGCCTCCCCGGGGCGCAGGAAACCGCCTCAGACTGAACCTTATTCAGAGGTCCAGGCCTCCTCCTCTCCGCCACCCTGCCATGAACAGACCCCACCTTCACATCCAGCCCTGCCCCTCAGCTCCTGCCCTGCATTGTTGTTGTTTTTTAAAGAGAAGCCAGGAAAAACAAAACAGATTTCCCAAAATGTAAAGCACTTGCATGGGCCAAAAGAAAACCCTGTCTGGATTGGAGGCAGACTGAGGATAGCTATGCTCCTTGCTGCACGCAAAAATCAAGTTATCTATTTGCACAGACACCGCTAAGGCTGCAGGCGTCCTCGCTCTGACCTTGCTGTGCAAGGAAAAATAAGCCTTTCATAGGAGGGCAGTCCGGAAAGTAGCCAGCCGTGTAGTATGCAAAGCGGAGGCATTTACGGCTGGGTATTTTCCGGACAGCCCTCCTATTCTCCAGAGGGGGCCTGCGACGATTAGGAGCAAGGGATATCCTGGAGCTAGAGGATTCAGGTTCAAATGCCAGCTCTGCACTTACTCACTGTGTGGCCTCAGGCAAGTCACTTAACCTCTCTGAGCCTCAGTTGCCCTTGGCGGAGGGGACACGTGTAACCCCTGTCTGGCATATAGTAAATACGACCAAAGGCTCAGCTACTGTCCTCTGTCCATGCTCCGATCTTGTCTGGAGCTTCATGGGCAAGAGATACACAATCTGAAGCCGGGCTAATGATTTCAACTGTTCTGTTCAGAGAGGACCAGCTTCATATGGTTGTCCAGTTTCCCTCCCTGCCCCCTCCGTTCCAAGTTGGTGTCTGCTGTACCCCATCTTGGTCACAGGGAAACTGAGCTCAAGCAGAAATGTTGAGGTTCAGAAGTGTCTCTGAGTGAGTGCTCCCTCTGCGATAAGCACATGCAGGTGCGTGAGCTCCTGGATTTCTCATGATCACCCGGGGCGGGAGGAATCATGGCCCCCTGAGCCGTTGTTGAGGAGCTTGCAAGCATTGGAGGCAGCATGAGATTCCAGGATTTCCAACTCCAAAGTCTGACTTTTCTCTGCTCCTATCCACAGTGTGCTCCCATCCTCAGTGATGGAACAAGACTAAGAAACTCTTATGCTCCAAGTGTTCCTTGTCACTTGATCCCAAAAGAAAGACCTCTCTACCTTATTGACAAAGTGTTCAGTATAAGAGCCATTCATCTACAAGGAATAGTTGAGATGTTCATCATTGCTGGTGATAGGAACTCAACTCAAATTGGCTCAAGTTAAACAACAACAACAACAACAACAATAATTTATTGGCACAAGCAGGGAAACTTCAGGGGTGGAATCCTGGCTTCAAGGAGCTGAGGAGAAGGCAGCTCCAGGTACAGCAGGATCCAGGAACACCAAGGCTGCTGCCAGGATTCATTTCACTGCACCTCTCAGCTGTTTCCTCTGTGTTGACTCACCTTCAGGCATCCTGCCAGCTCAGCAACCCCAGGGGTAGGAGGGTCTCTCTGTCAGTAGTCTTAGTGAAAGTCTGGGGCTGACTCACAATGGCCTTGAGTCAGATGCAATTCCCTTTACCAACCCGGGGAGCCACATGGGATGCCTGTGTTGGCCAGTCCTGGGTCTCCTGCCCAATTCCAGAGGTGGCGATGGAGACTGAGGTAGTTTCACTGCATTGATGCCCCGATTCATGGCTTTCCATGACCCAAGCCCTTTGCAGTGTGAGTTTATTCCACACGCTCCAAAGCCGGGCTGACCTTAAGACTTGCTCTGGCCAATGGAATGCAAGGGGGTGATACTGTACCTGTTTCCAGGGTGGGCCCCAAGGGTCCATGCCGTTTCTGTTCGCTCTCTTGGAACCCTGCGGAGCCACCATGAAAACAAGCCAGGGCTAGTCTGCTGCAGGATGAGAAAGCACAGGGAAGGCAGCCCAGCCTCCCAGCAGAGACCATCCTAGACCAGCCGACAGCCAGCTGACCTCCCTAAATGTGAGCGTGCCCAGCCGAGATCAGCAGAGCTGCCTACCCAGCTTGCAGCTGGCCGCGGATGTGTGAGACCAGCTGAGACCCAAACTGGCTTATTATTATTAATCAGTACTTATTCTTTTAAGTCACTTATTATTTTAAGTACATTTGCTATGTACTAAAAACTGACAGATACAAGGGTCGATCCATCAGAATATGGCATTTAGAACCCCGCTGGATAATCCAGAATAATCTCCTCTCTCAAAATCTTTAATGTAATGCAATCACCTCTACAAAGATTTCACCATATACGGTGACATTGACAGGTTCCAGGAATTAGGACTTGATATCTTGGAGGTCCACCAGTTAGCCCACTGCACTAGCTGTGTGACTTTGGACAGGTGTCTTAACCTCACTGAGCCTCAGTTCCCTTATGTAAAACAACAGTAGCCCCCTTCATCAGGCTACTATGAAGATTACATAAAGTAATCCCATAAAGCACTTAAAAGGGTGACCAGCACATGAGCAGAGCTTTGTGTTAGCTTTTAATATGACCAAGACTCTTGGGCTGGGACTAAAGTCCCTACAAGGACAGTTCCCTTCTTTGTCCTGCTCGCCACTGTCTTCCCAGCACCTGCCATGGGAATTACACATAGTAGGTGCTCAGTAAATATGTAATGCACACATGTTGCTGGCTGGCTGTGTGGCATTAGGGAAGTTGTTTGTCCTCTCTGGGCCTCAGTTTCCTCCTGCCTCCATGAAGAGCTGCTGGTGGGGAAAGTACATTTCTCAGTCTGCAAGGGTGCGTCCCTATCAGGGGTAAAGGGTTCAGGGATCAGGGGCTGGGCGCAGCTGCTTTCTCTCTGAGTCACCAGATTTCACAACTTGAGTCCAAGTGTCTAAATATTATGAACAAGCTGGTTGGAGATAAGGTGGAGAAAACACTGATTTGGCCAAAGCAAGTGCAGCCAAGTCTCTGGGGCTGGACTTTGCTGGAAATTTTCAGCAGCATGACTTAGTGCTTGGCACCTGTCAGGAGCTGGGGCGGCCCAGAGGCCCGGCTTTGGTGGTGAGTGCCTGCTCTGGTCGTCTCTGCCGACAGAGCAGCCTCCTGTCAAGTGCCTGTGGCTCCAGTGGAGAAGCTGAGGCCCCAGAAGAGTGAAGACCACATCCTGTGTGCCTGCTGCTGACCAGGCTAAGACCCAGGAGTCCTAACTCCCAGCCCAGCTCCTGCAGGGAGAGGGAAAGCTTGCAGTGTGTTGCAGGCCAGAGGTGTAGCATGTGCAAATGCCCAGGGGTGAGAGATGGAATACAAACTCAAAAACTAGGGTGAATGAGAGAAAGGAGGTTGCATGACTAGGAATTTGGACTCAATTCTAAGGGGAAAGGGAACCACTGGTGATTTTAGGAAGAGGAACCAAAGGAGCTGAGAGTCTTTTTCTAAGGGTGGTCCATAAACCATTAGCATCTTTCAAATCCCAACTCTGCCCCTTACTTGCTGTGTGACATTGAGGCAGTTACTAGACCTCTCTGAGCCTCGGTTTCCCCTCTAAAATGGAGGCAATCTTAATATTTGTCTCTCAGGGCTCTTCTAAAGATTAAGTAAGATAATGCACATAAAGCACTCGACACAGATCTAGAAACTTCTTTGTGCTCAAAAAACGCTGGTTGTGAGGGATGCACTGTGGTGGAGGAGGTGGTAAAGGAGAGCGGGCACGGAGGCAGGGAGACCAGCGAGGAGGCAACTGCAGGACTCTGGGCGGGAGACCCCGGGTTGGGATGTGGAAACGGGCTTGGGCAAGCTGTCCTCTTTGCAGACAGCAGGCGGCGCCACGCCTGGGGGCTATGCCCTGGACAATGCCCCCTGGAGTTGTGCAAGGTGCTCTGAAGAGGATGGAGTCCACAGAGAGGAGAAGAAGATTATAACTACACTGGCAGCCATGGACTGGGCATTTAACTCATGCCAGACCCCATGCTACCTGTCTCATGAACTTGATCCATCCAACAACACTATGATGTGGGGAGTCATTGTTCTCTGGGGTTTCTCAACCTCGACACCATTGACATCTGCACAGGACAATTTTTTATTGTGGGGGGCTGTCCGGGACGCTGTAGGATAATTAGCAGCATCCCTGGCCTCTACCCACTAGATGCCAATAGCAGCCTCTCCCAGTGTGACAACACAAAATGTCTCCAGACATTGCCACGTGTTTCCCAGGGGGCAAAATCACCCCCTGGTTAAGACCTACTGCCTTATCTTCATTCCCCAGGGAGGCAGTGCTGGCTCAGAGAGCCAAAGCACCTTGCCCATGGGCACCCCGCTAAGAAGCTGCAGGATTTGGACTCAGGTCTGGCTCAGAGCCCCGGATGCTAACCGCTGCTGTGAAGGTCAGATTCTTGCAGTGGCAGCCCCAGCCAGTGAGGACGGCAGAGGCCTGGGGGCAGCGGTCTGGTCCACACAGCAGCCTCCTAAGCAGGTGAGCGGCATTAGCTTCGATTGTATGTTTCCTGGGAACGGCTCTGGGGGCGGTGACGGAGGTTAAGGGGCAGCCAAATTCACCCACCACCACCAACCTCTCCTAGGCACCGCCCATGGCCCTGGGTAGTGCGGCTGCGCGAGGCGGAGCCTCGAGGGCAGACAAGCAGGACTGAAATGGTGCCATTGGGAGAAGCCGTGGTGTCAGCCGAGCCTGGAACCCCACTTCCAGGAGCCTCCCAGAAACGGTCTCCAAGGCCTTCAGCCGAAGCGTGTGTGCCGCGAACGCTCTTCTCCTTCCTGCATGAGCAGGTGGAAACTTAGAGATGGGTCCAGGAGATGTGGGGCGACAGAACCCGGGAAAAGTGGAAGGTCCAGGCCAGAGGTCAGGAGAATAAAGTCTGCCCCTTCCGCTTGACATCCAAAGCCTTCCGGCTCAGGACCCAGGGACAACACAGTCGTCTCCCCCAGGGAGGCCTAAAAGCCGAACTCGGTTTGGTTTTCTTACCAGACCTGGGAGAAAAGGCTGTTTCTTTAGCCTGGCCTTGATCTTTGGAAGCATGGGAGTTGGAGGGGGGACGACAATTAAGTCCAAAAAAAATCTTGCTCTAGAAACCACTTTTCTAGACCCCAAAGTACTTTGTTTTCACAGATGGTTGCTGTAAAAGCCCTGACTCCAAGCGGTTCAAGACGGTGCATTGATGAGGGAGAGGCCTCTGGGTGAGCTGAGGAATCAAAGTCAAGGTCCTGACAGTTTAAGCCTCTGTGACCTCGGCTCTCCATCACAAAGGACAGGTCCCCCGCTGACCGGTTCTTTGCCCCAGGCAATGCCGTTGGTGCTGTCGAACGGGTTTACTGCTGACTGTCCTGTAAGGGTCTGTCGCTTCACCTCTGACCTCTCGGCTGGCATGACCCCCAGAGTGTGCCCATTTTGGTGGGAGAATTGCAGGGGGCCTTACGCCTGTATTTGGTAGGAAACGGCCTTCATTAAAGAACACGGGCCTGCTAGCCGTCACTTGACTGCTAAATGACCTCACAGTGCTGCGCGTGCGTGCACACGCGCACGAGCGCACAGTGTACTTTGTTTTCCTTCTCTCTTCTCCCGCCACAGTGGAAAGTTTTGGAAGTTCTTTCAGAGATGTGAAAACAGAGAAGCAGCGATTCAGTCCCCTCTGCTCTCTGGTAGAGTAAAAACGTCTTGGGGATGTTTCTAAACCCAGACCCGTCCTTCCCAGTCTTTAATTTGCATCTGAAACACCAGGGTCTGGTGGAAAAGCAGAGTCTGACTCTGTACATCTGGGAGGGGGCCTGAGATTCTGCTTTTGCAGTTCATTCCCGGGCAACACTGATGCTGCTGGTCTGGGGACCACATTTGGAGTGGCTAGGCCTCAGCACAGGGCTGGACGCTTGAGGTCATGGCCAGAGGCGAGGCTTATCAGCGTGGGCTAAACTCGCCGTGCATGCCCCTGCCTGTTGACCTTCGCTCCCACCGTCCCTGCCACCTGGGTCACCCTCCCACTCTCTGCTAGCCTCTCCCTGAGCCCCTTGTCCTCTCAGAGGGCACCTCCTCCTGCAGGTTTACTCCAGTTCCGGATTCATGGGCCGGCTGAGCTAGAAGGATCTTTGAGATAATCTTGTTTGCCTCCCTTCAGAATTTCCATGTGCTTTGGTGGTGAGAGCTAACATCCCAGCTTCACTCAACTGAAACAAATTTAAAAAAAAAACAACAACAGAACAAATAAAAAGGAAGGGAAAGAGAGGAGAGACAGACAGACAGACAGACAGAGAAATCAGAGCTGGAAGGGCCGTCGGAGTCCAGAGTTGTCAACTCAAAACACCCAACACCTCAAGCCAAGAGTCAGAAACGGTGGGGTGGGCTGGCTGGGGACTGTGGTCATTGTTATTCATCCCTGGTCACCAGCTGCCAGATCTTTGCTTTCTCAAGAGAAGCCAGAAACCTGGTTTTACGAGAAGTTTCCCCACTTTTAAGCATCGGTAACTAATTTAAAACACTGAAACACGTCTGTGGGCAGGATGTGGCGGCAGGCTGTCGGTGGCGCACCCCTGATTAATCCAACCTCTTGTGTGTGTCACCGATGTGGAGACTGAGGCCCAGGGAGGGTGCGCCACCAGCCCCACCAGGGTCCTAGAGCACAGAGGGTGGAAGGGCAGTGGTGACTTTGCTTCCCCGGCCGCAGCCCAGCTGCCCAAGCTCGGGCGCAGGCCCAGCCACGATCCCAAGGGCGGCGGTGCAGCCTGCTCCTCCCAGGCCTGGCGGTTCCGGGGTGAGAGAGAGGTCATGGTACCTCTGCCCACCTCACTGGACCCGAACGTGTCAGGTACTGAGATCAGGAGAATAATTCCAAGCCACAGGCTGGCCTAGGAAGCAAGAGCTGGGGTGGGGTGGCGTGGGCACATTCCTGCCTCACTCCAGGGACCCGGAAACCCCTTTAGCAGGATGGACTGGGCAGCGCTGGGAACGGGCTGGATCTTGGTTCAGGTCCTACCCGGAGAGGCACGCTCTGCCACTGAGGCTGGGGCGCCAGCCTAGCTCTTCCCTCCGAGGTCCGGGTGAGCGGCCCCTATGCTCCAGGCCCATCTCAGCGGAGCTTGTCTGACCCCCCACAACCTCTCTGACCTCCCCTTTCTGTGCCCCCAGCTCGCTCTGCCCCAGTCACCGTAGCTGCCCTCCCGCCTCCGGGCCTTTGCACGTGCTGCACCCTCTATCCGGTGCGCTTCCCCGGAGGTCCGCAGGGCTCACGGCGTCGCCTCCCTCAGGCCTTCGTTCCACGTGACCACCGAGGCCCTCTCTCACCGTGTTTGGAACTGCACACCGTGCCCACACGCCCCTACCCTCCTTCTGGCTTTATGTTGCCCCGTCGCACGCATCATCCTCTAACATCCTGTCTGTGACACTTGTTTATTTGTGTATTAGTATCTCCTGTCGCAGCTGTCACCAATCACCACACCTCGGTAGCTTTGAGCAGCACACGTCTATCACCTCACAGTTCAGAGTGGGTCTCACTGAGCTACAAGCAGCGGGCAGGGCTGGGTTCCTTCCAGAACGTCCAAGACAGAAGCCGTCTCCCGGCCTCCTGCGGCTCCTGCACTGCTGGCTCTCCTGGGGGTGGGGGGCTCCCTGCGCCGCCTCCGAAGCCAGCGGTGGGGCTCTGTGCTGGACCCCGGCCCGGACTCTCCCACCTCCCCCTGGTACTCACAAGGACCCTTGTGATGGATGATGTGGGTCCCACTTCCTAATCCATGATCATTTCTCAGCTCCAGGGCACCTGCTTGGCATCCTTAAGTCCCACTCGCCGTGCAACCTATCAGAGTCACAGGTGCCAGGGGTTAGGGCGTGGACACGGGATGAGGGGTGGGCACTGCTCCCCCTGCCACGCGCACACACACACCCCAGCACAGCTCCGCGACAGCACGTCACGGTCCACCTGATTTACTACGTCATGCCCAGGGCCTGACGCCTGGTGTGTGCTCGATAAATATTTGGTGACGAGATGGGTGGACGGAGTAGCATGGGTTGGCCGAGGGACAAAGAAGCAGGAAAGGCGACTCTGACACCCCACCACTCCCCCTCGTCTTACTGATGGGGGGGTCTTCGGCTCTGAGGGACCCACCACGCCTGGGGCTGGGGAGCTACGACTTAGGGGGCCTCTCTGCGTGGGCCAGAGCACTTCCTGTGCCGTTGTTCTGTGCCCACAGAGACGGGGTGGACATGGGTGGTTTCACACCCTCATCACTGAGCTCAGCCCGTTCTCGGGAGGAACCGAGCTTCTCCTTTCTCCGACAGCCCCGGGTTGTGTGTGGGAGCAACAGGGAGAAGGCCTGAGGGCAGGGTGGCTCAGAGGGAGGAGAGCAGCGCCCTGACCCCTCTCTCTGTGCCCCCCCACTCCCAAGAAACCCCCTCCCAAGGCCAGGGCAGGTGGGGTGTGCAGACAGCAGCGCAGGCCTGCCCTGCCCATCTGGGGGTTGCGACAGCCCGGAGGGGGGTGCCCAGCAGTCACCCCACATTCGTCACGTAGCAGCTGGAGCTCTCTCCCCACTGCCCTGCATGTCTTCCCAACTTCAAAGGAGCCAGGCTCCGGCCCAGGCTTCCTCATGACTGAAAAATGTCCCCCCCGCCCCCGAGGGTGTGAGCAAGTGGCCTGCTGGAAAGGAAGCAGGAGTGAGTGGCTTTTCCGCACGGCTGGAGTCGCTGAGCCGCGCAGAGCCGCCCGCGGAGGTCTCGGAAACAGTCCAATGAAGGCAGCGAGGGACAGAGGGGAGAGCTTGTCCGGAAATTAAAAACACTCAGGCATAACCTGCGATCAATGCTACTGTGTCCAGCAACGTCTGTCGTGGGCCTGGGCATCAAGGATGAGGGAAAAAGAAAAGAATAAAACCAAACCGTGGGGGTCCTTGACACAAACCCGTGATACAGCGTGTTCAACTCAACAAACAAAAGGTGCCTGCTTCACTTGCGACTTAAAAGAAGTTTAAACTATACTAAGATACCTTGCTTTCATGTATTAGAGTGACAAAACATCAAAAAGTTCATAACACGTGGTGTGGGCAAGATTGTGGGCAGACAGGCACCGTCACACATTGCTGGTGTGAGAATAAACTGGTACAACCTCCACAAAGTGTAATTCGATCATATCGGTTGAAAAGGAAAACGCACAAATCTTTCCTAAATTCTGACTTCCACAGATCCACACACCGTAAGGAGCAAAGCAGTTACTGCAGTATTGTTGCTATTTCCATAGCCAAAATAACTTTTAAGGTTCAGTAATAAGAGAATGACTAAGTAAAATATGGTCTGGCCACACGACGGAATGCTATGCAGCCATGAAAAAGGAGGATGCCGCCGGGTATGTGATGAATTAAGAGGATTAGCAAGATATGCCAAGTGAGAAAACACCAGATGCGAGACACTGGGTGTGTTTTGCTTCTATCCGCGTAAATGGAGAGCGTCTGTGGTCACGCGTACTTGCACGTGTACAGACTTTCTCTGGAAGAAACTGGACACGACGTTGCCTTGGAAACGTGACCCAGGGAGCATGAGGGTCAAGGGTGGGGAAAAGATTTCATTGTTCACTGCATATATGTTTGTGCCATTGGAATTTTTATCATTTGCATTTTCTTGTCTCTCCTATGTTTTGAATGTAATATTTAAAAATAGAAAAGGCAACTCATTTATCACAAGATTTAAAAAGTGAAATGCAAATGGTATGAACCAATTGTCCCGAAGCGCTCTCCCGAAACCACCGTTACTAATGGCGTTCCAGGTTTTCAGACAGGCGCTTCCACGTTGAGAAGCTTCTGGGTTGTTTGCACTTGCAGCAGAATGCATGACTTGAAATTAGGCATAAAACCTCTTTCTTTTTCACTCAGAAATGAGGGAGAGGCCTGCGGTGGCTGTCAAGGCGAGCAAAGGCGGTGACTGCACGGGCTGTGGAGACAGGGAGGTGGCAGCTGTCCCCCTCACGACCCTCCCATTCCAAAGTAACTGCTCCCCTGACTTTTAGGGCCATCACGGGTGTTCCTTTACAGTTGTATTGTCCCCAGACACTACATGTCATCTTGCCCATTTTAAAGCACAACGTGGTATCTCTTCAGTCCTTTCATTTCTGTTTCCCCTTCCATCCCTTCCTTTTCCTCAGTTTATCTGTTGGAAGCTGGCTGGCTGACCGACAGACGCCCCCGAGGCTGGCTGGAGCTGACTGCAGCTCAGCGCTGTGCCCTTGGCATTTCCTACGAACGGAAGCTGGATGCAAAGCCTTGATCGGGGACATCTGCGAGGAATGAGGATGGAAGAGGGGTGCAGGGTATCGGTGGGCAGCCCCCAATGCAGCCGCCGGACCGTTCAGGGGTGCCCACGTGGCCTGACCACGGCTCAGCCTGGCCAGACATCCAGTCTCAACCGTCCACCCTGGCTTCTCTCCCGGATTCAGACCCGCCCAGCCCACCTTGGGAAAGTTCCAGGGCCGTGGCCGTCTCATCCCAGTGGGAGCTGGCGGCAAAATGGCTTATAATTTTCTGTTCCTTTTCCCTAAAATTATTTCCCATCTGGAAATGGTTTCTAAACCTTGCCCAGGAAAGAGTTGGTGGTACAGGGAACATTTTTGTGTTAAAGACAAAAAAATAAAAAATAAAAATAAGACCAACCATCGATCGCGGAGCCCCTGGAGCCCAAGCTCAGGGGGCCAGCCGTCTCCCCTGCCTCCTCGTGGGGCTCTGCCAGCGAGGAGCCCACGGTGGGAGGGGCAGTCAGGGCTCTCTTCCCAGGACCCCCTGTCCCACCTAGGAGGACCGGGTCTGGACGCAGGTCCTAGGAAGGCTTGGACGAGTGGGGAGAAGGATTTGGCCTGGGGCCCAGTGGCTTGCCCAGCTGTGGGCTGTTGCAGGTCACAGAACATCGGATCCCAGAGAGGCTGTTTGCTCTGCAGGGACTCTCTTGCAGCTGCTCTGGGCATCTCATGGGGAAAAGCTCCCTGGCAGCTAGCATCTCCTCATCACCTCGCTAACTCTCATGTTCCTTTTAGCCAGGCCCCAGCAGGCCTCTGCTTCATGGCTGGGCTAGCAACAGCACCTGGGAAGAATTCGGTGATGTTGTTCAGCTCTTATTGTATTTATTTCCATCATTATCTTTCATTCAGGATCAATAATACCCATTTTCCATGTTCTGCTAATAATACAGTATAGTTTCCTTTGTATAGAAACAGGTTTAATGAAAAAAACAAAACAAAACAAAAAGAAGGTGGGCGGGAGGGGAGTTCATTTAAAATATAGTTGAAGGAAGGCAGACACATAGCACAGAACTCAGCTGACGGGAGTTTGGGAGACTTGGGCTAAGAAGGCCCACCCCAGCGCCTCAGGGCCTGAGCTTGAATCCCAGTTCTGACACTCGTGGGCTGTGTGATCTCAGGCAAGTAACTTGCCCTCTCTGAGTGTTGGCTCTTTACCTGTAAAAGAAAGAAAACAGTAGCACTTCCCTCACACAGTTATTTCTGAGGATTCGGTAAGACAGTGCTGGGGAAACGCTCCACACAGTGCCAGGCACATGAAAGACCCAGGAAATGCATTCCTTCAGCCAGACCCATGGAGCACCTCCCCTGAGTTCACGGCACGTCCTCAAAAAGCAGCAACGTGGAGGTTCACAGAGCAAGCTCACCTCCCTGACTGCCACTTATTCCATCTGTAAAAGGAGGACATTGACAGTCCTTTGAGGTTCCCGCAAGAGTGAAGGGCCTCCTCCTGGAACCCCACCGCACCCCACGTGTCCTATATCTGACCCCGTGGTCTGCCGCTGCCTCTCAGTCTCCATGAATTGGGCCTCACCATCTCTCTACCTCATCCTGCTGCCCCCCATCTTTTTGATACCATTTTAGCCAAACTCAGCTGTTGGGGTGCCTTGACCAACTCCAGGGGCTTTGCAACACGGTTCCTTCGGTCTGAAATGTCCTGGTTCTGCAGGGGTAATTGTTGTTCCTCCCTGAAATACCAGGTGGGCTCCCTCCCTGTCCCCTGGAGCTGGACCATGCTTCACCTCTTTGGGCTCCTCCAGCCTCCCACTTCTCTGACATTGTCTGATTCTCTGATCTGGAGGGTCCATGAATATTATAAACAGCACAAATGCCTCCTTTCCCCAAAGGAGACCATGTGAATGTGTAATATAATCATGATATAGGATCTGCCTCCATACACCCGCAGTGTGGCCTCAGGTACGTAATGGGGCCTAGCAGCACCCGCCTCATTTGGGTGGTTGTGAAGCCTAAATGAGTTAACACAAGAGTCCAGGAGAGCATAAGTGCTTCATGCAGAGCAGGAGAAAGGCACCTTCTGGTAGGATGGAGCCTCTAAGAACAGAGCTGGGACTAGGGAGGGGCAAGTGAGGTCCCCAGGGTGCAGACTTTAGGGAGATGCTCACCCTCCAGACCCTGCAGTCCCATGTTGTATGGGACAGAGGAGTTCCAGATCTCTGTTGCCCCCTGCTGGCCACTCTGCAGAATGACAGCCTTTCCCTCTGCTCCTGGCCCTCACGCTCACAGCTGAGGGGCGCACCTGGCCGGCTTCGGAGGCCCCGGTCCTGCCTCTGCTCCGTGGGCAGCGCGTTCTCTTCACCTGAGCAGGGTAGGCGAGCCCGCCCCACGGCACGTGGAGAACAGGAGGTGCTCCTCAAACACCAGTGTTCTCCCTGCAGCAACAGCATTTAATGAGCATCTGCTGCGCGCGGAGGACTAAAGAAGGGGCCTGAGACATGAACCCTCCTCTTCAGAGCTTAGAGAGGGGAGGACAAAGGCTGGAAAAGGTGGCGGAAGTAAGGCACTGTCCCCGTTGAGCACCTGCGGGGCACCACATACTGTTGTAAGCACTTGTGAATGAACGCATTTAATGCTCTCAGAACACAATGAGGTGGGTACTGTTTTTATTCCTGTCAGGAAGCTGAGGCCCAGAGAAGTTAACTAGCCTGTCCAAAGTCACACAGCCTTGAAGGGGGAGGTGGGACTAGACTCACAAAGTTCTAGTGTGAGGCTAGGGGTGTTGTGCAGACCATCCGTCCATTTATTCAACAAATATTTGTTGGGCACCTACCACGTGCCAGACACAGTACTGGATGCTGGAGAGAGAGAGCAGTGTCCATACGGACATGGCCCCCCGCCCCAAGGGAGCTACTCACATGGAGGAAATGGGCAATAAGCAAGATAAATAAGGAACACATATGTCACTTGGTAATTCTTGCTATGTATAAAAACTAGTGCAGAAAGACGGGAAGGAGGGCTGGGGTGTGTTTCTATTTTAAATAGTGGGGTGAAGGCCATTTAGGGACTTTGGCTTTCACTGTGAATAAGGTGGGAGACATGGTGGGATTCTGAGGGACATGGGGGTGACAGAGAGGAGAGGAGTGATTCCCTGGGTAGGGTACCTCCGGGGGATGGAACTAATGGCCTTTGGGTTGGAGAAGGCAGCAAGATCAGGAGTTCAGTGTCAGATGCGTCCATTCTGAGTTGCCTGTTAGTGTGCATGTGGCGTTTGGATCTAGCTGAATAAGATACCTCACACTGACCTGGCACACCGATCGCTGCTGCCACTGCTGTTATTACTATTAATACAAGAACGCTGGAGGAGGGATCATTTCTGAAGTCTTGGGTCCTCCGACGGCTGCTGCAGTGTCTCGTGTAGCCACCAGATGGCAGCAGCGCACAGCGGGCCGACTGGAGGCGACCTGCGGGCGGGGCACCCAGGCCTCCAGGCCAGGATCTCTCCACTAGCCCCTGTGGGGCAGGATCATTCTCTGTAGAGTCGAGGCTGCCCTGTGAATTGTTGGTCGTTTAGCTGTATCGCTGGACTCTACTCACGTGATGTCAGCAGTACACCCCCACCCCCCAGTGTGACAACCAAAACTGTCTTTAGGCATTGCCAAGTAATCCCCTGGAGGAAAAAATCACCCAGGAGCAGCCAGAGCCACAGCCCCGGTGCCTGCCGACCCTCATTCACTTACTGAAGGCCCACTGTGTGCTCCAGCGTGCGCTCGGCTGGGGCTCCCAGCCCAGAGGACCTAGCAGCAGCAGGGGTCACACCGGACAGAGCAGGCACCCAGCTTTCAGCCAGGCAGCCAGCCCTTCCAGACAGTGAAACACCAAGAGTCAAGCTCATCCGCCCCATGGGGGAGAGGAGCCTTGAGTTCAATCCAGGTTTTGCCATTTATTAGCTGTGTGACCTTGGGCAAGTCACAGTGGCTCTCTGTGCCTCAGTTTCCCCATATGTAGAATGAGGTCAGAGTCCATTTTGGAGCCAAGCCACAGGCTAGGATCTGGGACCCAGCCATGGCAATGCCACTGTGTCCCTCCAGGAACTTGCAGGCTTGGACAAAAGGCATCTGCAGTGTGAATATTACGCTGGTGCACACACAAAACCCCGACACTTACGGAAGCTTCCCTTCCTACACTGTCTCCATGTCATCACCTGACATGTTATTTTATTCGTCTGGTTTATTATCAGGCTCCCAACTCAAGAAGATGAGCTCCTCCAGGAGCGGAGATTTTTGTTGAAGTTCACGGCTGTGTCTCCAGTGCCAGGACCATGCCTGACACACAGTAGGGGCTCCATTTGGTTGGGTGAATACATTTCCTTCTTCCCATTTCACCCCTGTATCCCCCCTTCTCCACGAGGCAGCCTGAGGGATCCTGTGGAAACCCACGTCAGATTCTTCCCTCGGAATTCTCCTCTCTCAGAGGAAAAGCCAAAGTTTTCCCGATGGCCTGTGACACCCGGCACGACCTACCTCCATCCTGCCAGCCTCACCTCCCTGATCTCATCTGCCCTCACTCTCCTCCCGGTCATCCGTGACAGGCATGCTGGCACCCTCGCAGCTCCTCATACATACTGGCGTTTTCCTGCCTCAGGACCTTGGCACCTGCTCTTCCCTCTTCCCCCAGATATTGGCATGGCTCTTCGCTCTCATCCAAATGTTTGCTCAGCTGTCACCGCCTCACAGAGGCCCCCTGTCCCCAATACTCTCTACCCAACTTCCTGATTGTTTTTACAGTACATATCACCAGCAGGAAAGACCTGGTTGAAATGTTAATGTCTTTATCACTGGGCTCCCACACATGACAGACAAAGCCCTGCCCTCCTGGAGCTCACATCCTAGTGAGCCAGATGGTCAGGAAAGGCCTCTGTGTAGTAGTGACATTTGAATTCTGAGTGGAAGGATGAGAAGAGAATGGGTGGTGGGAGAAGTTGAGGGAAGGCCTTTCCTGGCAGAGGGAACAGCAAGTGCAAAGGCCAGGGGGAAGCCTACCCCTCAGAGCCTGCCTTCGCGCAGCCCTCTCCGGGCAGGCCCTGCTCGTGTGCATGCTGCTGGCTGACAGCCCAGGTCTTCGGGAAGTCGTATGGTGTGGACAGGGGCTGGGCTGGCCCTGGCCACACAAAGGCCCATTGACAGCCGGACGGGATGGGCCCGGGCCGCCCCAGCAGGCAGCTCCCTCTTGTCAGCTCCCAGGAAGCTCTGGCTGGGAACAGTCGACAGTCTGGAGCTTCCCAGGAGACTCAGGTTTCCCTGGGTGGAGGGAGAGAAGTGCAGGTGGCCCGATCACTTGGACACGCAGGGTAGCTGTGTAGGGGCGTTGAGGTCGCATGGCCCCATTCTGAATCCATCCCCACCCCTCGCTGAGTGACCTTGGCCACATCCGCCCACTCTCTGAGCTTCGGTTCCCTCACCTCCACGCTGGCGTGAGGAAGAGGACTGAAGGGGCAGGGACAGCGTGAAGCCATGTGCGAGAGAAGTGGGAAGCAGGTGTGGCCCATAGGTGCTCTATAGCAGGTGGTTCGCTGTGCTGTCGGCCGTAGTGGGTAGCTCTGGTGGTGTCCCCTACAGGGAGGTGGGCTGTAGTCAGCTGCGGTGTCAGCTCGGTGGTTGACTAGTGTCAGCGAGGTGGTCACGTGGTGGTACTAAGCGTGAAGACCCGTAGGGCAGCACGGCTTGGGCTTCTGGTTCAGATAGCTTGGGTGTGACTCAGAACCTCTGATTTCCAGCTTGGGGCAGGTGTGATCTCCCCGCTCGATGCCTCAGTGTCCCCTGCTGTAAGACAGGGATAACGAGAACTGCTACATGGGGAGGGCTGTAAAGCACTCAGCATGGGGTTCTGGCACTGAGCTCACGGAATGGTCCAGGCCTTCAGGGGGCAGCCTCAGGGGGTCAGGCAGGAGGTGTGAGCGCATGTGCCCCACAGGTGGATAACAGAAAGGGTTTCTAGAAAGACCCAGCAAATACCTCAGAGCAAGGACGTGCAGAATGCACCCGGGGTCAGCTTGCTGGGTCAGAGTCCCCTGTGCTAGCTGTGTGTCCCTGGGCACGTTACCAAACCTCTCTGTGCCTCGGTTTCCTTTCCTGTGAAATAGGATAAGAGCATCCCTACTAGGCCTTGGGGTGGATGTGCGGTCCTGGTGAGAGCAGGTTCACACACAGGCTGGCTGGCTGGCGCAGGGCTGGATGTGACGACACAGCCCCGAGGAGGCTAAGGCGCAGCAGAGCTGGGGGGAGAACGGGGATGTGCGCAGCATCCGGAAGAGCCAGGAGCCGTAGCAGGCGACACCTGTGTATTTATGGGGACGCATTTACGAGCTCGGCCACAGGGGAGAGCATATCTCAGACTTGGGGGAGCAGCAATAGCGGGGCCCCAAGAGGGTAAAACAGCATGGCCATAGCAGCAGTGGCCGTGGGTGCCTGGGAAGGTCCCACTAGCAAAGCCGTCTGGAGCCAGACAAGGGAGAGCGGACACGCCGAGATGAGGGGTGTGGACACCCACTGGCAGGGGTGCCAGGGAGCCAAGGAAGGTGAGCAACTGAGGGCCAAGCCATCCTCCCCACGAGAGCTGGCCCGAGGACAGTCGCTCCGCAGCTTCACCTCCGGCAGCCAGCCCGGCGCCGGCCGCGCAGTCGGCGCTCAGGGAGATGCTTCTGAATGCGCCAACGAGATGATGGGCGAGTGAGAAACCAGCCCCGGCGGCCGGCCGAGGCTGTTCTCCACCCACATAGCTCTAGGCACCTTCAGGGACCCAGAGATCGTTCTAGAAAAAGAGGATCAGAGTAGCTAATATTTGTAGTGCATCGACTATGTGCCAGGGAGTACAGTCCCTGTGTTCATGGAACTCACATTTCAGGGGCAGATGCGGACCAGGCAAAGAAACGGGATTCTTTCAGGTGGCGTTCAGTGCCACGGAGTAAATGAAACAGGAGTGTGAGACCGTGACGGGGCGGGGCGGGGCGGGGCGAATCGAAGGAACTGCAAATAGCCGCGGGAGGGCAATGCCAGGCAGGGGGACCAGCAGGGGCCAATGTCCTGGGGTGGGAAAGAGCTCAGTGAGATGGAGGAGTGGGGAAGAGGCCTGAGGGGCTGGAGTAGGCAAGACACGGAGAGAGAAGGGCCCTGCAAGGCCTTGTGGGGTGAGGGGACAGGATTCCTCTCATGTGCAGTGGGCAGGCACCTCTGGAGGGGTTTGAGCAGGCGAGTGGCTTCATCTGATTTGCATTTTAAATCCTCCTAATCAAAGGACTTAGCCATTATTATCACCCCCCTTACACAAATGGGGAAACTGAGGCTCCAGAGTTGTAATGATTTACCTTAACTGCTAAGAGGCAGAGCTAGGATTCAACCCCAGCCTGGGTGTCTCAGGGGCCCTCATGGCTGGAAGGGGAACTGGACCCCATGCAGGTCCCCTGAGTCATAGGGTCGGGCCCAGAGTTAACCTCTAGCAGCCAGGAGCCGCCCTGGGGAGGTGTCCTTCACAGGGCCTGTCCTTGGCATTCTGCCTCAGTTGTTGCTAAGTGCATCCACTTCCTTTCTACTCCCCAGCAGTTCTGGCCACCGCCACCTGGGCTGAATGCCCCACAGGACACTGCCTGGCAAGCTGCCCCCAGATCTGCCCTCCTCCCTTAGCTGTGTGGCCTCAGGCCCACCCTCTCTGGATGCAAGGTATTCTTGTTATCGGGCCCAACCTCCAACTTGGCATTCCCTCACTTTCTGCTGTGTGTGGTGCTGGCCGATGGCTGATACCCAGCCCAGCGGGGAGAACAGAAGGGCTAGACGGATAAATGCAGGCCAAGGGGAGCCCCCGTGGGGCCCTCAAGCCCAGACTCCTGTGGGTAGGGCAGAGTCCAAGGCTGCCTGGTCAGAACCCCAGAGGCCCAGGCCACACCCAGATAACATGACCCCAGAAGAGGGAGACTGTGGCAGCACAACTTGGTTTCCGTAAGAGAAAGGAGGGAGAAGAGGGTGGGAGGGGTTCTACAGCTGTCACCTCACTTAATCCTCATACCAAGGATGCTCCTTCTGCCCATTTTGCAGATTAGAAAACTAAGACCTAGAGAGGAAAAGTCCTTGTTCAAAGTCCCCAAGCCAGGAAGCGGCACAGCCAGGACCAAATCCAGGCCCATCACGTTCCACAGCCCTTTTGACTGGGCCATGCAGCACCTTGGATTCTAAATTTCCATTTTCCCCTCGAAAAAGCACAGTGGTCTCAAGTGAACCTCCAGGGCCCCGCCAGGCCTGGTTGTGAACCTTGGAGCAAAGTGGGCCTGGTGGAACCTGGTGGGGCCTGGTGGAGCTGCCAGCCTCCCTGGGGACAGTCCAGGACAATCACAAACTGAGAGCCTTACTTGTGACCCTCTCTGCTGGAGGCCGCTCTATCCCAGGGACCTACTGTGCCCAGGATGAGCCCACCACAACATACAAGTCCTCTGGGGCCTGGTGTGCTGGGGGGGGGGGGGGGGTGCAGCATTGTGGAGATGGAAAAAGTAGAGGCCCTGTCACTTGCCCTAGGTCACACAGGAAGAGAGCAGACACACTTGGTGATAAGCCAGCGGACAGCAGGCCTGGCTTATTTCCTCCCTGCATTGCCTGTTCTCCCAGCAGTCCCCTCCTATACAGCCTGTCTCTCCCTCTCAGGACCTCTTGTGTTAAAAAAGAGAAGCATAAAACGCCCTCCCTCGACCCCGTCATCTTCCCGCAGGCGCCCTATCCCTCCACTCCGTCCCACACCAAGTTTCGGGTGAGCATTGTCCACCTCCGACCCCCAGCCCGTCCCAGGCCACACCCCACTCCTCCACATGTCCTCTAACCTGGTTTCCACTCTGTGTGCCACCGCATGCTCCTTGCTGTCACGTCCAGTCATGGCATCCTGTGCTTGTGGTCGCCTCTCAGCAATGTTCCCACGGAGCTCTGTCTTTGGACCCCCACCGCCACCCCTGGCCACATCCGTGGCGATTTACTTGTTCTGCAGCTGTACATACCCGAGCGGTCAGACGGTAAGTGTAAGAGTGAGTGCGTGAGTGACAGGAGCCTCACTGCTACCCAAGCAAGAAGCCAGCCAGCGAGAAGGCTCAGAAGCAGGAGGCGGCAGAGCTAGAGAGCTGAACTCTTCAAAGTCAGAATTTGAGAGCAGTTTCACTGTCTCAGGTCACCGCTCCTGGTCAGGGTTTCAAAGGGGCCTAAAGCTGGGGCTTTGTGGTAACAGAAAAATTTTGAAACCAGAAATCAGGCTGGCAGTGTCTCTTGGGAAGGGATGATTTGAATAACCACCCAATTCTCCAGTTATCAGGGCTGCACGGTCAGGGTCAAATTAGTAAGAAGACACTCCCATGCAATTTCGATGAAAGCCACAGAGCGAAGGTTCTCGGGGCTTCCAGTCTTGCTGACGCACTTCTGGTCTTTCAGCACCTCTCAGGCCCTTCCACACTCCAACCTCTTGGTTTGCGGGTGAGATCGAAACAGAGCTGTGATACAGAAGTGGCTACGTGACCTGGAATGGGACCCTCCTCTGAGTCATCACCTCCGGAGAATGGACTTGTCACCACAAGACTGCCGTGCCCTATTTTTATGGTTCTCCTAATCAGTCCCCATCTAATGGCTGGGTCCACAGGGAAACAGCTTGGCCAGCGGGTTGTGGGAGGCGCTCCCGCGTGCATCACCCACGGGGCCTGGGGCAGCGGGGCGGAGCAGAGGGCCCGCATGCCGTTTCTGAGCGGATCTAAGCATTTCCTGACTGTGGTTATGCCTTCTTACTCACTCTTAATCGTGCCCTTTGTGCTTTTTGCCTGCATCAGATTTGCCGGGAGTTATCTACTTTATGGTACTTTCCCCTCAAAAGAATGCTTTTGCTAAATTTCCATTTTATTACCATGGCTACGAATTTGCTTCCATTTCGTTACTTGCAGATTTGATCTTTCATTTCTGACCCCTGCTTTTCTTAAAATAGTATTTTTTTTCTTAAGTTAAATGCTGAATTCCCTGATTTCCAATTGTTTTAATATTAAGTTTCTACGGCTCTGATTTTCCTTGATGGGCAGCATTAGCTGCATCTCTTAGGCTTTGGCAAAAGCAGTATCTACTTTTCATTGTTTTCTAGTCTATCTGGTCTAGATAATTTGCCGTTTCATGTGTGATTTCATCTGATTCTGGAGTTATTTAGAAGAGTGGCTCTTATTTTTCAAGAACGATTCAAGGTCTCTTTTGAGGACTTATTCTGAATTATATTGAATTATGAAATGAGAGTGTGACTTGGAAATGTCTCTGCTGTGAACGTGACTTTGTCACTTACCAGCCCTGACTCGACCAAGCAGCTTTCCCCCTCTGAGCCTATTTCCCCGCCTGTAAAGTGGGCACAACAGTGTCGATGTAACAAGGACCAGTGACCCCAGGGTTGACTGGAGGCCAGACCACTTGTCCTGAAGCCGCCATTGCTTAGCAAGTCACTGCTTTCACTTAGTGGTACGTTTATAGGGGTGACTTTGGGGGCATCAAAACCATGGAGCAGGGCCAAAGGCACCTCCTATAGCCCTGGGTCACCCTTGATGCTGCCAGTGACCATCATGACAATCTTCAGGCCTGTCATGGAGCCCCCGGTGTATGACAGACGAAAATGCTCCCTCCTAACCTGGTGCCATAACGCCCCGGTAGAGTGGGAGTGAGCTGCTCCCTGCAATCGTGATTGCTGAGTCATGTTCCTATTTACCATCACATGCGAATTAGCTGTGAGCACAAACTGTTAGGGGTAATCTCCACCCCGTGTGAAATGAATTCTGCTCGTAGCAGGCAGAAAACTTCTCCACAGGTTATGAGCTTGGCAGCTCCTCCAGGAAGAGGAAGTGCAGCCCTGCCTCCTCCTGTCACCACCATGCACACCTCTCCTCTTTGTCACCTCGCCCTGTGCCCATCAGCACCCCGCTGCGGCCAGACCTGCTGCCCACAGGCACTGCCTGCTTTCTTTCCAGGACGATGGTGGGTGGTTTGGTGAAGCAGCCAATAGGAAAGAGGCCAGCACTTTGTGGGGAGGCTGGGGGTGAGGAATAGTGGGGAGTAGGGTGTACGTCTGCTCAATCCCAGAAAGGACAGGGCCCAGGCAAGATGCTCTGTAGCTGGATTCCACTTCTACCACCAGAACTCCACAGCCTGGGGAAGTCACCTCACTTCCCTGGGACACCATTTCCTGAGCACTAAAGTGAATTAGAGAAAGCCTGGGGTGGTCCATGTTTCCAGAAGGACAAACTGAGAAGCAAAGCAGTCTGGAAAGGCACCTTCCTCTCCCTCCCTGTCTCTCTCTCTCTCCCCGCCGCCCTTTCAGCCAATATTTTAATATCATCCATTGTCACACACAGTTCTGGACACTGAGGAGAGCTGAGATTTTTGCCCAGAAGGAGTTTACAAGGTGGGGGTGGGGAGGATAAACCATAAACCAGAGAACAAATAAAGGAACAAGTAGCTTGATCTAAAACGACACAGGACCGGGCCTGTCGGCTGCTCGACTGGGGTGTTCAGAGTGACAGCCGATGTCTGAAATCAGGAGAGGCCCCAGCAGAGGGAAGAGCGAGGGAAAAGCCCTGCGACGATAACGTCCCAGGGTGAAGTGTACTCTATTTACTACCTGACATCAGAAGTGCCAGGCTCAAATACAAAATTGATTGTTTCCCAGCCAGGGAGCTACCCCTGCCCACCCCCCTAAAAAAAAAAAAACCCCACAAAATTGAACCTTTTGTATTTTAAACTGAATTAGTTAGGCAAGACCCTGGCAAAACGGTCTTACAAAGGCACAGATAGTAAATATGTATTTTAGGCTTTGGGGGCCCTCCCTAGTCTCTGCCACAACTGCTCAGTTCTGCCACTGTAATGGGAAGCAGCCATGCACTCGAGGTAGGCAAAGGCGTATGGCTGGGTTTTGATCAAACCTCATTCACAAAAGCCGGCAGCTGGCGGGCCAGTTTGCCAAGCTCCGCGGTAGGTAAGAATGAATGGAAATATGAACGGTGAAGGAGGCTCCCAGAACAAGGAAGGAGTCCAGGAAACATAAAACCAATGTGTACTGGCTGGCCTATCACCATGTAATACATAATAGCAACAGCGTGGGAGGAATCAAACTGCCCAACAGAAGGACAAACAAGCCACGCTCTGTCAACACGGGAGAAGGAAGTGACCGTGTAACAGAGCGCATAAACACGGAAAAGCAAGCCTGTTGAGTGGAGCGAGGACATGCCACAGGAAGGGTGTGCTGATGACAGTATTAAACTGTATGTTCTTTGATGCTGGGACACACCTCAAGAGAGAGCTACCTGAAGACGCAGGGTAATGGCGGAGGCAGGGGATGGAACATGACATTTTTGTGCTTGTCATTCTGCCTGAACAGATGATCAAACACAGAACAGAGGTACACATTTGTTTGTTTTTTAATTTACAAATTAATTCAATAAATGTTTAATAAAGGCCAATTATGTTTGGGCCTACCAAGAGTGAAAGTGGGGATAAATGGCAGTTCCTACTGGGGGGGATTGTTGAGAGGTAGAATTTTATTATTTTTATTTTTAATTGAAATAGAACACCTATAAAATTTACCATCTCAAGCATTTTTATGTGGACAGTTCAGTATTAAGTATATTCATATTGCTGTGCAACTGATCTCCAGAACTTTTTCATCTTGCAAAAATGAAACTGTTTATTCATTTAGTTTTCTTTCTTTTTTGTGGGGGGAGGGGGGTAGCGCCCTGGCTGGGAATCGAACCCAGGCCGCGGCGTTGTGAGCACCAGAGCCTAGTCGCTATGCCACCAGGGAACTCCCTTGTATATTCATTAAACAACAACTCACCTCCATCTCAACAACACTACATTATGTTTCTATGTTTGACTACTGTCATCTAAGTGGAATCATAACAGTATTTGTCTTGTTGTGACTGGCTTATTTTATTCAGCATACTATTCTCAATGTCCATCCACATAGCATGTATCAGAATGCCCTTCCTTTTTAAAGGGTGAGTAATATTCCATTGCACATACCCCATTGTATTTATCCATTCAGCTGTCGATGATACTTAGGTTGCTTCCACTTTTGGCTATTGTGAATAATGCTGCTCTGAACACATGGGTGGAAAACTATCTCTTTGAGACTTTGCCTTCCAAATCTTTTGGATATATACCCAGGGGTGGAACTGCTGAATCACATGGTAGTTCTAATTTTAGTTTTTGAAGAACTACTGTTTTCCATAGCATTTGCAGCATTTTGTATTCTTGCCAACAGTTCACAAGGGTTCCGATTTTTCCACGTTTCCATCAACACCTGTTGGAGGCAAAACTGTTTAGAACTAAAATCGGCTGTACGCTGTCGTTCTCTAACATCATACAGACTATGAGGTGGGTTTTCTTTGCTCTTTCCAACCAGAATGGACGATAAGGACCCTATTTTGCTCTCTCGGTTCAATCCCGAGGACTTGCATAAGGTACAGTAAAGGTGCTCAAATATTTTCTGAAAGAAAGAACTTCTCAATTTGACAGATGAAAATGAAATGATGAGAATCAAGTAAGATAACAGATGTAAAGAGCCCAACACACCCAACTTTGAATTCCACTTAGAAGCTGGTACCCTTGGTAGTCACATTTCTCAAGATCTCATATTCTCCTTTGGAAAAGGGAGGTAACAATACCTCCCACATAAGGTCATTATGAAGAATAAATGTCAGGACACACTCACATGTGAGCTCCCTAGCACAACACTTGACACATGACAGGTGGTCAGTCCATAGAGGCTCGTTCATCATGGCGGCTTCACTATAAAGCACCGTAATGAATATAAAAGGTTTTCTTGCTATTAAAGCCTAATTCTTCAGACCAACCCACTCATGAGAGAAGTAAATTAGAGCCAAGATTTCTAGTTGGTGGCAAGATCCCTGACATTTCTGTTGAAAGAATAGTCTTAATGGAACTAAATACAAAGGAACATCACAATAAGAAAGACGCCCTGAGATCTGCTTGCCTATCATTAAGAGATTCCTTTTTAGCACTGTGTGTTGGTTGTAAATCAACTGGCTAATAAAAATGGAGTTGCAGGCCCATGAGTTGATTATGGCTGGAGTGGATGGTCCAAGGTTTCTCTCAACAACAAAAACAGCAACAAAAAAGTAATTCTGGAGATAAGATTTAATATTGCAAAGATACTGAGTTTTCACAAATTAGTAATTCAATGCCATGCCAATCTTAATGCTACATAGATTTTTAATAGAAATTGACAAAATGAATCTAAATCTCACTGGATTAATAATACATAAAAATAACCAAGAACTTTTTGGTTAACAGATAATGAGGAGGTCCTGTGGGTGTGTTCACTCTGGCAACTGACTTATGACTATGGGCTGTTCTGTATGCATGCTCCACTTCTAGAAAAACTTACATTTAAAAGTTTGGGGAGGATGAGAGACATCTGTCTTATAAAAACATACTATAGGAATATAGTAACACCCATATAAACCATGTAAGTAGAACGAGACAAACAGCTCAGTGGAATGGAAGAATTTGCTACAGACTTTATTATTTTTTTTTGCTTTTTGGTATGTGGGTAGCTCCCTGACTGGGGATCGAACCCAGGCCGCAGCGCTGACAGCGCCGAAGCCTTAAGCCACTACACCATCAGGGAACTCCCTGCTACAGACTTTAATGAATGAGCAAGGTATTTCAAATAAATGAGGAAATTATATAAATACTGTACTGTTGGAACAATTAGCAGTTCATTCAGAAAAAAATAATACATTTGGAACCTCCCCCTATGTCACATCATACACAAAATCAGTTCCAGGAGATTCATGACATAAAGGGCATGGCCATTCATAGATGAGAGAAGGGTTCATTCATATCTCCTGATCGTACAATTCTTGGGTGACCAAAGAAGCTGACAAATCCATCATTTACATCAAGAATTTATTAAGGGACTCAGGTGAGTCTCAGGTGGCAGCAAGAGGAAGTGACTATCCTCTGTGCTGCTAAAGAATTACACAGGACAGGGTAGATATAGGCGCGTACTGGAGCGTGATCTGCCCCAGGTCAGAGGAAAACACCTTACATGCTTGCCCCGGGCAGGGCAAAGGCCTGATCCAGGAGCCAGCAGGCCTTGGGGCGTACAAGCGTGGTCAGTCGGGTCTTTTCTGAGAGGGTTTCTGGGAAGCAGTCTCCATACGGGCCCACATCTAGCTGGTGGGTTTGGCAGTGGTCACAACCTGGGACAGTCTCTCCTCACTGCCTTTTTGTAGGACAATTTGGTATGTTCCATCAACATTTAATGCGTGTGCATCTTTTGCCCCAGCAATTTCAGTTCTCAGACTCTCAAGTTGACCTACTTAAGTTTGTACACACGGATCTTGTTAGAAAACCAAATCCTTCCCTGAGCCTCATGCCCTTCCTCCAGCTACCAGCCTTCTCTTTTTACCCTTTCTTATCAAATTCAAGAGATGCCACTTACTGCTGCTTCATTTCCTGCTTTCTTGGCCCACGCCAGTGTTGCTAACACCCCACCCACCCACCCCCAAGTCCAGCAAAACGGCTCTCACCACACAAGCAGCTGCTAATCATTCGTTTTCACTTCCCATCCAGCATCACTTCTTTGCTGCACCCACGCTGTGGACCACACTCCCTTGAACATCCCATCCCTTGACTTCCCTGTCCTATCCACTCCCGTCTTCCTCCTACCACTCTTCCTGTCTGCCCTGCTCACCCATCCTCTTCTCAACTGTTACTAAATGGAGATCTTCGAGGCTTGAGGCAAAGCCATCTTCTCCTCTCCCTCTATGCTTCTCGCTTTACTCAGTCCCTGAGCAATCTCATCAACTCCTAGATCTTCTCTGATCTCTTACATCGATCCCTGGTCCCGACCGCTCCTTTGAGTCTCCAAATCACAGTATGTACAACTGTCTATTGGCCTCTTCTCCTTGGTTGTCTCAGACCCCCTGAACTCAATACTCTCACAGCTAATGTCAGAACCTTGTCCAACCCATGTCCTTCTCAGCAGATGGCCTGACCATTCATGCATGTGAAGAAGCCAGCAGCTCAGTGGATTCCTCCATTCCCAAAGCAATGTGTCCCCTCAGCATCTTTCCTCCATATGGCCCCACACAGACTGTACCCACCTAGCTGTCCCCACTACTTCTTTGCTTCTCCACAATCTTCCATTCTCCCTGCAGCCATCTATTAAAAAATTACTGTCTATTCATATCACACCCAGCCCTACCTGGGAACCCTGGGACCCACTGCTCTAAGGATAAAATCCAAACTCCTGACCTTGACCCACAAGACTCTGCACTGCAGTCTGGCCCCATCCATCTCCCCGGCCTAACAGTGCCCAGTGCACCCTTCTGATCTCTCTCCAGTCTCACCGGCTTCCCGCTCCTGCAGTTCACCAGGGGCCCTGCTCAGCTCCCCTCAGTTCCCCCAATGCACCTCAGGGACACCTGTCCCACCCATGGCCCACAGTATCTCCCTCATAGCTCTTATCATGGTTGGAATTTTAATGATGCCCTCCAAATAAGAGTACAAGGGGGTAGAAAGGATACAAGCTTACAAGGCCACTGACCCTGTCTTATTTATTGCTAATCATTATATCCCTAGCACTTGGGCACAGAACTTATACTCAATGAGTATTAATGAGTAGTAAACAATCAACAAGTAGAAGCTATGATTGCAAGCAATCTCTGAGCAGATTCAAGCAGATGGCAAACTCTGGACTTTCTAGATCCAAACTCCAGTGACCCTCTTACCCTCTCCTTGTCCAGAGATCTTATTCAACTTGGGCATCATCTGGGCCAATCTGTAAAAGAAAACCAAGGTGTAGGAGGAGGACTGGATAGCAGTATTTGACTGAGTTTTTCACTCGACCGGTCTGGCAGCAGGGGTCGGGTGGGCAGTATTTCTCTCAGGAGTACTCAGTGGTCAGCTGAGCAAAGAGGCAGGCACATGCTTGAAGGAACACACAGGAGCTGAACTCCCCATGAGAATGAAAAGGTCCAAAGAAGCCAAAGTGTTTTAGATAAAAAGAGACGACCACCAACATTTGGTTCTTGAGTATGTATTTTTTACTGAAAAAATCATTCATAAATTAACATACAAAAATGTACAAACACATGAGTAAATAATGTAATGACAAAGGACTATTTTTGTGAAAAGTGTTTTTTTTTTTTTTTTAAAACATCTTTAGATTTCAGTGCAAAAATGTACCCCTGGCACCTCTTAAAAAATAAAAAAAAGCTCAAAAAAAAAAAAAAAAAAAAAAAAAAAAAAAAAAAAACCAACGTAGTGATGGAAATACGTAAGCTAGCTACGTTCAATGTCATCGTCAATGGTGAGTGGATACAATCGATACATGTGCCTGTTGCTCAGCTATTAATGTCTGTGGTAGAGGGGCTCTAACAAGAGTCCCTATAATGTCAAAATGAATATTTTTGCAAAGAATCCCCCCAAAACAAAAACAGTGTGAAAGGAAAAACCTTTCCCTGTACCCAGTAATCAAAGACAACAATGATTTAAGGGGTCACCATCAGTAGCCTTAAAGGATTTCAGCTGCCAGAATATGCACAAGGTCACATTTGGTTCTTATTGTCTTTTTTTTTAACATGAGAATTTCACACCATTAACAGCACACCAGCCTGGCCTGGCTGTATGTCTTCTACATTTCAGTGTCCCACACAACAGTCAACTGGGATAAATGACTAACAGTGCACAGTAAGAGATTTCACACCAATAAAACAAACTTACACATGACTGCAGGATAACTGACGTGACCGCACTTCAAGAAGTGAAAAGACACCTTTCCTTTTGTCCTCAAATCAGCATTTTTCTTTTTTAAATTGGGTGTTAGCCTTTTGCCAACATTTGGTTCTTGGTGGTAAATATATTAACAAAAAAGCTTCAAACAAGATCTTTTTACAACACTGCCAAGGATCCATCAGTCTGCCTTGGCAAATTCTTCCAAATGACATCATAGTTCTATCACACTTGAAAGCAGCTCATGGCTTTCAGGGACGCAAGAGGGGAGGAGAAAGAGAAAGGTGAGACGTGCCAAGGCCAGCACAGAGGTCTGGGGGTGCAGAGGGTGAGAAGGGGAAAGAAATCTTTATTGCTGTATGCACCACACATCAAAGGAAAACCAAATGAACGTCTGTGTGTAATGTTCCCTCGTGAAGGTCTTTTAAAGCGTGAAATTTTCAAATTCTTTTAAAACATATGATACAACTTACCAGCATTTTCAAGGGCAGCAGCCTGCTCTCTCATATGAGCCGATAAAGAGCTTTGCAATGCAATTTATTTTCTAAATACCATTCTATTCTTCAAAAGAACAAAAACATGAACAAAAAACAAGGCCTGGCCAATCACTCCCACAGCTGTGGGGATCATATGTCCATGGAACCAACACATGCAACAGGAAAAACCCCCAACCCACACGTGTATACACAAATATACTCCTACACGCACATCCATGTAAACCATGAAAATCAAGGAACTTGAAGGCAAACAAGGCAATTAAAAAAAATATGGAGTACTCTTCAGAAAGTACTCCCAATCACAATATATAAATATGTTTTATGAAAAAGGAAGGAAAAAAAAACTGGCATTTTTCAGAATTCTGCAGAAGCCAACAGGGACTATAAATGGAAGGATTTGGCTCAGGGAAAAACAGAGGCACAAATTCAAGTGCAATTTAGAATCTGAGTTCAAAAAGCACATGGGGGTGTGAATAGAGCACTTGGGCCCTGGCATCTGGGGCTCTGTTAGTCTGATTCCCAAGCTCTGATTTAGTCTAAACTGGGTCCCAGCTGACCCACAGCACACAAGTGTCACCTGCTCCCTGGCTGAGTTCTTCATCATTTAATTGCTCATCAGCTCTAAGTACTAGTTAAGAATGTTGACAAAGAACCATCCAGAAACCAAAAGGGGAACTATTCAGAGGAATCACTGAAGCAAGTCGGTAATTTAGGCACAGATTTCAGAAATTGTGACCACATTCCACAAGAGGCAAAAAAAAAGGGGGGGGGGGCGGGAAAGACACCACCTATCCTCTCTTTGGATGACGATGAAAGGTCAAGAAGTCCAGGCCCCAGGGCGTGAGCGTGGTGAGCCCTCCCCGAAGGGTTTGCTTTGAGCAGGGGGGGCGGCCTGCTGCCGCAGCCTCCCATCTAGCAGAAGACGGGCAGGAGCACATACTGTCCAATAGGGGAGAGAGGATTTTGACAAAAGTCAAGAGCAAGGCTTCGGAAGGAAGGGCCAGGGCAGGGGCAGAAGAAGTTAGCTCCCAGTGACAAAGACTGGACTCTTTCGTTCTTTTGTGACATGCCCTAAATCCACTCCCTTCCAAAGTGACAGCAATTTGGGAGATATATTCTTCCATTGCATTTTTAACTGAGTTCCTACATGTGCCAAACAAAAAAGTGATCTAATATATATAAATCCTCGGTTTGAATTGAAGCCAGCTATAAAATTAAATTTTTAAAAAGGCATTTTACATGGCTTATTTACAATTATACTTCTTCAAGAAGTGATTGTTACATGTCTATTTATCTTCCCCAATCCCTCCCCTCCACCCTCAATCCCCACCCAAAGCAGGTAATTAAAAAAAAAAAAAATGAAACCAAAGAGAACACCAGGGATGAAGAATGGTGTGTGGATTTGCTCTTCCTAAAACACAGCTGCCCTGTGGTGGGTTTGCCTCTTTGCTCGAAGGCCAAGACGCTCCAAAGGCCATTCGTAGGAACAGACTCTGGGGGGGACCACGTCGGGTCACAGGTCCAGTCCTGGAGGACTGCGGCTAAGAGGGGACGTTGGGGTGGGAGACGGGGCGAAGAGCAGCAGGGCAGACGTCTGTCTTGAGAAAACAGGAAGCCAGTCCTGATGAAAGAAGTTCCCGAGCTTATCACCCCCTCAGTCCTGGCGGGTCCAGACAGTGAAGGCGTTTTGTGCGTGTACTCGGTTCACATTTTTTCCTTGAACCCTGTGATCCTTCATTAGACACCGTATTTTGAATTTTCTTCCTTTGTGGAGCCCCAGACGTCTCATCAGGCTGCTTTCTCGGTGGAGTCGGGTAAAGCAAACACACTCTCTCCTCATCTCAGTACTCGGTCACCTGAGCCAGCTCGGGTGTCAAGTTGACAGTAATGTTCTTATACAAGGCGTCGAATGTGATGTTTGCAAAGTAGTTCAAGTTGTTGAGGCCGTCCAGCCCTTGCCGTTCCTTTGACTTCCTCAGCAGAGCGTATCTGTTGACGCAGAGAACAGAGGTGGCTCTGAGCAGGGGTCCAACCTCCTCATGACAGAGGCAACAGGGCAGACCACAGGAGGGGACGGGACGCAACCCAAGGCAGTGCTTTTTACCACGTGGAGTGTGATCAGCCCTTCGGCTACTCCATGATAAATGTTAGGAGAAACATGCCCTGTTTCATGCCAGGCCCTTTACTTACTACATGACTTCATTTAATGCACCCGCCCCTTCAGAAATGAGGAAACCAAGGCTTGTGACATTACATGATTTGCCCAAGGTCACAGAGTGGGGAAGTGGGAGATAAGACACCAAAAATACATCAGCTGGGAGAGTGCAGAACTGGTATTCAGTGTCCTCTTACTCCCATGAAGACAGAGTTCATTCAACTAGAACTGGCTCCCGGAGAACAGCCTGTCCCTCAGGTAACAAGACAAAGAGGGTCACTGGTGAAAACGCAGAGATGTCACTCCATCTACCTGCCCCAATCAGGCCAACTGGGAATTTCCTTACTGAAAGCAAACGGGGGATTAACCAACTGCACCCACACAAACAGATGCTCCAGGACACCCTTCCAGAACTGGAGCTTGCTGAAAGGATGCCAACTCTGCTTGGTCACATACATTAAGTCACAGAGACCTTTCCCTGAGCAGACTTCTTCCCAACTCCCTGGAGGCCACAGAGGAGACTACAGAGCTTAAGATGTGCAATGAATGACTTTCTTAAAACAGCTTACAATCAAATTTTTCACCAATATTCTGATTTCACCCTCAAATTGTTGCATCACAGTATATATGGAAACTACAAAGAAGCTGTCAAAACGGGACCTTGGAGAGGGGCTGGGGAGGAAGACGAGGGGCTGTAACATGTTCTGGGACATCTGGAAATGCAAAGTATAGAGAATATTTGTAAGAGGAATAAATTATACCAACCTTCCAAGAAACTGGACTTCTCCTCTATGGTGATGAGGAATGGACTTGTACTTCCCCGTGTCACCTTCCGGCCGACTCACAGTATAGCCTGCATTCTGTACTCTGTTCAAGACAAAGAAAATGCGCTTTTAGATAAAATGATCAAGTCCTATAGGTGACCAATCCTATGCCAAGGCTGAGAAATCCCAAGTTGAACAACAGAACTTCATTGCATCTAAATATTCAAATTGCCTACACCCTCTGGATAAATTCACAGTTTTAGAAAAGAAGTCTACAATAAAGTTTTGAAATAAAGGATTTCAAAATTCTTGAGTTAGGTGTGATGTGGGTTCTCGGTGAAAGTTCCAACAGTGAGTGTCCCTAACAGACAAGCGCATGCACTCCCTCTCTGTGGCTCGTTTAGGTCCTATGACAACTCTCTTTCTCATGCGTGGACAGCACCTTCCCCTTCTACAACCCAACATAAAGCAAATCAGCAAAGTTGGAGTTGCTATGTGTTCTCCCTATTTAGGTATAACTTATGTCTCCACCCACCAAATCCATCACCACCATGGAGATGAACTGACTTACACAACATCCTCTGTGTCTACATGTAAAAGTTCACAACTTATGAAACTGTATGAGGGAACCAGGATTTAGAGGTGTTCAGGATATGTATCCTAACATGATAAAGATGAAGATTTCCCAAGTTGGGTTTACTGGAAACTTGACAGGGCTCTAAGAAAGCATTAATACATGGAGGTAGACTTTGGATGTTTCTATGTGAAGTTTATGGTCATTTTTATGTTGTGTCAATATCCTCCTGACTCCAAGTTACACTCTCATTTGATAAATATATATGTAATGCCTACTGTGTGCCTGGCATTGTGCAGGGTGCTGGGAAAAGCCAGGCACAGTTCCTGCATCACCACCCCTCTGCCTCCAATCCTGGGCTGGACCGTAAGCGAGATGAGAATGGTGACTGATGTGCTGGGAGAGCTCAAATGAACTCGAACCTACTGAGTGTATGGAAAAGCTCTTCATCCTCCCTAGGTTCCTAAGAAACCCAAACTAAAAGGCTGAGATGCCATTTTTACCTATCAGATTGAGAAAGAATTGTCTGGAGCTGCTCTGTCCATTGCAAGAGCCATGAGCCACATGTGGCTACTGAAGGGCTACAATATGCTGTTTACACCCAATGTTGGGGTTAGCGTAACAAAATGGGCAAGTGAACAGGCCGTTTGCCAGAATCGTTTTGCAATCTTTTATTGGACGAAAATTTAGCAATAACTATCGAAGTCTGAAATGCATTTTTACTTGACTCTGCAGTTCCACAACTAGTAATTTAATCCAAAGAAATATTTGCACATCTGCACAAAGGATGTTCAAGCATTTCCAGAGACACCAGAAGGGGGGTAGTACCTGTTCCACAGGTCGTCATCTTCTCCACCCCAACCCCAGAAAGCATTGGGAAAGCCATTGATTTTCCGAAATTGATCCACTGTTAAGCCGCTCACTCCGCCAAAGAACTCAGCATAAGGAAGCCTAAGAGGAGAGGTACAGCATAAACCACCTGTGCACTAAAGGGGGATTCTGTCCAGAACAGGCCACCCCACTGGAGAAGTGTGTCTTAAGTAAAACAATGCTCTCTGTGCTACTGCCCCGACACATCTGGAATTGTCTCCTGTGCTGAGATGCATCAACCTGAGTGCTAACTGAATTTTTAATTAACAGCTTGAGACATAATTGACATATCACATAATTCTTTACCCGCTTCAAGTACATAACTCAATGATTTTTAGCATATTTACAGATTTGTGTAACTCATGTTAATGTTTCATTATGCCCAAAGCCTTGTACTCACTAGCAGTCACTTCCCATTTCTCCCTATTAACCCTCAACCCTGCGAAACTATTCTCCTTTCCCTGTAGATGTGCCTCTTTTGGACATTTCATATAAAATAGAATCATACAATATGTGGTCTTTGGTAATTGTTTTTTTCACTTAGCATAATGTCTTAGAGGTTCATTCATGCTGTTACATGTATTAGTACTTCATTTCTTTATATTGCCAAATAGTACTCCACTGTATGGATACACTACATTTCATTTATCCATTCATTGGCTGATGTACATGTGGGGTTGGAGCTAATCGGATTAGCCATCTTTGCATCTCTCACCATCCCTTTGGATTTAACTTCTTTAATGAAAAGGAAATGACACTCACAGATACATGTACTTATCCAATTTAGTTGCAAAGTGCCTTGGCATCTGTCCACATCCATAATAATTACGATCACTTTCTGGTATATGATCCACATCATGAAAAATAAGACAGTCCCAGTCCAAGTCCTTCATTGCTTCTCGAAAACCGACATTGAAAAGCATGGCTCGATTAAAGGGCTGGGTGCCAACCTACAAGAAGCAGAACTTTATTTTTAAAAAGACTCTTGAAGTAAAATCACTGGAATCTCAGCCCTGCCTGGAGGAAAGCTTACTGAAATCAACTGGGAAAGATCACTGGGCCAAAGTGAGGTGGGCCCAGCCCCAGTCATCACCGACTCACAAGCCACCTTGAAAGGTATGAAAGGGTGATAGTGATAACCTCCAGCGCCTCTCTCCCAAGGCCGCTGTAAAGGCGGATCCTCAGCTTCATTGCAGCATTCAGAAGATTAACCAGCCCCACAAAAGGGAAGGAGGACAAGAGCTGTTTCTACTTGCAGCCCCTTATCTTAAGGGGGTATTTCCTGGGTCTGAGGCCTAAAGACACCACCCAAAGCAGCTCCTGCAAAACCACCATACAGAGGCCCTTGTTCAAGGGTAAATCAAGTTTCGTCTTGGACTGTGGGCACTGAGCAGAATTTCAAAGAGGAGCACAGAACTGCCCTGTCCCCCACTCCTACCTCAGGTGGTCTCTATCGTAAGATTTCAGTTTTATTGGCTCTTCACACAAAAGATGGACGAAGCACTGTAAACTGTTGTCTCAGAGGAGAAAAGGCAGGAAAGAAAAGGCCACTCACTTGTTCAATCACATAGAACGCGAACTGCAGGCGCTGGCGTTGAAGCATGGGGATCAAATGTCTAAGCAGGACAGGCAGGTGCTCATGGCGGTTCCGGAAGGGGACAAGGATTGCCACCTGGAGGAGTCATAGTGAGAGGCTACCCTATTAATGCCCTCACTTTCTGCTTTGCAGCAGAACACTCCTGCTCCAAAGAACTAGTAATCAGCTCCTGGGGAGTAGAGCTGGAAGGCTGCCTTGAAGACCTAGGTTGGCCAGTCTCCCCTTGGAAGTAAGTGGACCTTGTTTTACATGCACCACACCATGTACCTGAGGGCCTACGAAAGGCACTGATTCCAGGTGGGCCTAGAGGAAGCTGTACATTCTATATAGTGACCAGTACTCAGATATATCCAGATATGTAAACATACAGATAAAAATATGCTTCACAAACAGTATTTCCCCTCGTAACATGCACTGCACTTTAACACAGATATATCATTTAAGGATGATCATTAACTTGATTTTACAACCTAACAATGAGTTGGGAACAATAATCTATTCATGGTCTGCTATGATCACTGTTGCATCCCAGCATCTCACAGGGCTGGCAGAGAATAAGCACTTTAACAAATACTTGAAGAAGAATGGACTTAATAAGCTAGTGTCATAAGCTTGATCCACACTACTAATGTAATCGGACAATTAATTTTGCAAACTCACCCTAGAAAAGGTGCTATATCCCTCATTGCTGAATATTACTACCGTCATCTTTGAAGGACTCCCCTTGGGAAGCTACGCAACCAACGCAGCGTCTAGTCCACCCTTCAAAGCAATTTTGGGACTCTTTTTCTGGAATGGCCATTAGAGCTGTCGGCGTACCCAAAATCTGACGATTAAATTCATGAACTTGCCACCATGCACTTCAGTTGGCACCTCTGTACCAACGATTCAGTAAGGTGTCATAACCTTGGCAAGGTATGACGACAGTTCTGATGGCCATTCCAGAAAAAGAGTTCCAAAATTGCTTTGAAAGGTGGACTAAGTGCTGGCATCAGCGCATAGCTTTCCAGGGGGAATAATTTGAAGGCAACCACAGTGATCTTTAGCAATGAGGTATGTGTCACTTTTCCTAGGATGAGTTCACAAAATTAATTGTCCGACCTTGTAGTCATGCAGGAAAACACTAAAAAATTCTCAGTGTCAGGCTAACTAACTGCACTTTTCATTCCACTAAATTCATAGTAACAATGGCGAATAAGGGATGAAGCACTGAATTTGTAAAGATGGTTTCCTATAAGGAAGACAAAAAAGTCTTGCTCAGTCATCGAAACAATTAATTTCTGTGGCTACAGAAGAGTTCTTAGGGAAACCTATTCCTCCAGAGTATTTCCATCAACTGCAAATAATTTTCACCAGGTAGCAGGGCACAAATTACAAATGTCATAGTCAGGGAATCCCGTGGTGATTCGGAACAAAGTAAGTCCCAGGTGGGCGTCCCAGTGCTTCAGGTCTGCCTCCACACCCACCTTCCACCGCGGCAGGCAGTCGGAAGGTGTCCAGTGACCTCCGAGCTTGATGGCTGGATCTTTGGAGAAGAGTTCATGAATGGCATCCATTCCGATTTCACTCATGTTTATGTCTATCGGGCCCTCTGAATAGAGATGGGGGAAAAAGAATCAAAAGGGCAGAAAATTATAGTTTCTTTTCCCTATGTCCAGATTTTACTCTCTGGAGGAAGTTCAATACTTTTTCAGCTTATTGTGTGTTAACAGGGACGGGAGTCCCTCCTTCTGGTTTCCAACTCACTATATTTCAGTTCATCACTATTATTGGATAAAGCAGCAGACCCAGAAATTAAGAATTTAGAGTTCTGTTTCTGCCAAGAGTGTGGAAAGAAATTAAGACCAAGTAACACAGCAGCTGAACTTCTCAAAGAGGAAGGATAAAAGCGGCTGAGCCTGGAGCCATCTCTGCATGGCCCTGCGACAAGTACAGATGCACCATCCTAATTAATTCATCAGTGACCCTGACTGGTCACATCCAAACTCAGAACACTCATCATCGCTGACTTAAGTTAGGAAGCAGAACCATCCAAAACACAGAAAAGGCATAATACTTTGTTGTCATTGTTTTAGGTTGCACATGGGATTCCAAGGAAGAAGAAAGAAAAAAAGAAAAGGAAAGAACAGAAAAGAGAGAAAGAAAAGATCCAAAAATGTTTTAACCGCTACTTTCTTAAGAAAATAACTTCCCTTTTATCAAACAAGTTTGATGTACACTAAGAGACAAAGCTGGTTGCCTATACTTTTTCTAGGACATCCTAACAGACCCCAAGTTATAAGGGAGGCTGCATGTACAAAGGAAAGGATAAAAAATGTAGAAAATGGCACCAAGATCACAGGCAACTTTGGCATAGGGGCTTGAGACGAGTCAGCCCATAGAGAACGTTCAAAGTCCGTTTCCAATGGCAGGGACGCATCTCTATATAAGTAGGCAGAGAGAGAACAGGAACACTCTCCCTTCTATTTGACTCAAATAAAAAGACACATCAATTTTAAGAGCAAAGGAAGATAAGTGAGAGCTCTACTCACTCATGGAAGGGAGCCTTTCGGGACAGGTGTGGTTTGCAAAGTAGGTGAAGTCTTCAGGAAGAAAAGTTGTGGTTTGTAGGAAGGTTTCACTGTGGTTCAAGTCAAGAGGATAATCTAGAGAGGTAAGAAAAAAAAACAAAACAACTCAACTCTGCCATTCTCAGATGCTTACTGAAAAAGATTTTTCCTTAGGTATCATCTTTTGTGAAGCAGGACTCTGGTAGCTCTTCACTGCAGCTAAAAGTTTGAACCTACCAATAAAAATGTTAACCAGATGATATTATTTTAACCACTGTTTCTATTCTTACTGGTATTACAACTTTTGAGCACTCAGGTTACAGTTAAGTAACTCAACAATGTAATTATAAAAACAGCACACACACACACAAATACCTTATTCTCTAAATGAACTACTCTCACTTCTTTGATCAAATACTTCAGTATTATAAACTCCATTCGCCTACACAGTTAACCTTGGTGCTTCCAGTTTAGGTCTCACCTGCAGACTTCCCACTACGGCAGATGAAGATTTTCCTCCCTTTCCTCCCCTACCCTACCACACACATACCCTTTCCATCCTCCAGTCTCCCAACAGTTATATATGATCATTGTGGTTAGGATGGTCTTTAGTATTTATATTATGATGATTCTATAACTACTACTCATAGCTTTTCCTTTCCTAAGTAATTTTTTCCCCTGAGGTGACCCTTTGTTTTTCTGTTTGCCAAATTTTATAGGGAATAATGACTGCCTCAACACCATGCCCTTTACCACACTGCATTTCCACTTAAGACACTCACAGGCATCAGGCATTCTCTCCACATCATCCTCCCAAGGAAGGCCCTGTGCCTCTGGCCCACACCAACCTGGGCTGGCTTTCCTTTGTGCCTACTGTGCAGATGCCCTCTTTCATCTCCCTTCCTCAGTGTCCTGGAGATTCCTTCCATCTCTCTACAGTACTGAACTTCACTTTTCAAGTTTAATTTCTCCCCTTTCCTCACGTGATAGAGCACATCCTCTAAGTAGCTTCCTAGGAAGGGGCAATGGGAAGTGATTTGAAACTCTGTACATCTGATTGTTTTTATTCTTCCTCACTTGACTCCTAGGTTGGTTGGGGTTACCGAATTCTAACCTGTAAATAACTTCCCTTTAGAACTGTGGAGGTGCTATCCCACTGCCATGTAGATTTCATTGTGCCGTTAAGTTCAAAGCCATCCCAGTTCCTGAACTTTGTCAAAGGTGACCAGTAATTTCTTTGTACAAATGCAAAGAACTTTCTCTTTGTTCAGGAAATTCCACATTGGTGTGCCGTGTTAGGAGGTCTATTTTCACCCATTGTGTTGACCATTTGGTGGGCCTTTCAAGCCTGGAAGTCCATGTCTCCCTGCTCTAGAAGGTACTATTGTGGTGCTGACCTTCTTCCTAGATATTCTCTGCGCTCTTTCTGGAGAACAGAAAACATGATAAGGAATTTGAAGTACCACCTATGCACCTCAGACAAGGAGATCTGCCTGCACATGACAAAGATCCACTAAACTCTGGGTTAGTGAACTTTCCATTACACTATACTATTTTTTTCTGAGTATTAAAACCTCTCTCACCAATCCTTCTGGGTTCGTGCTGATTCTATGAAAATTAAAACTTACTATTCAAATTCATTTTACAACCTGGAATTCCACAATCTTCAATTCATACATATATATACATATATACATACATATACACACACGTGTGTGTGTGTGTGTGTGTGTGTGTGTGTATATATATATATATATATATATATATATATATATATATATATATATATTTTTTTTTTAAACACTATGAGAGAGTTTCAAGAATCAAACGGCCAATATAGTGAACCTTTAACACAGGCACAGGGCTGCCTACTCTACAAGTACTCAGAGAACAAAACTCAATGAGAGGCAACTTAAAGAGAATTTTAACAGTCTCTTAACAGGGGAAGAAAGAAACAGAACCCTTTGTGTCCTTCTTAGTTGTAGCTTTCCTAAAAAACACTAAGCCTGCATTTTTTACATGAAGACATAAACCAAAGTCAGCCTGAACCCTAAAAGTAAAATTACATTTGCAGAGATTAGCCCAAAGTCCTCAGTTCAACATGCAAACCTGTCCTAAGCTGAGCCTTTTCTAAAGGTATTAAAACTTCAAAAAGCTTTGTCAAGAACCTCCAATACTAATCATTACACTGATTCTGATTTTGCTTCTCAATTACACAAACACACAGACACACACAGACACACAGACACACAGACACACACACACACACACACACGGAGTGATTCTGTTTAAGAAAAAAATTAGAAAGTTTTCATTTGTCATAGAAAATATGTATGTTTGTGATGTGCACGTGTGTGGAGGAAGAAGCTAGTTAGTAACAGCATCACAGTAATTGCATTCGCCCAGAAGGCAAAGAAATTCCCAGAGGTATTATAATAAACATTTTCATAAGCAAATCAACAAAACTGAAGAGAACAATAATAATTCTGGGCAATGACAGAACCAAGCCTTAGAGCTATAACTAAACAAAAAAATAAGAAGTAAAAAGAAACATATAGGAGAGGAAACAAGACACTTTCTAACCTTAATGATCCTACTTTTGGTGATTTGTTTGAAGATACCGATAAATTCCTTTCTATTTCCTTCAAACACTGATATAATAAGACTGGTGGCAACTTGTATGAAACAAAACAAAACACTTTTTTTTCTTCTGATTACTACACATTAATGTCATTTAAAAAAACAAAACAAACCCTTAAATACACAACTCCTAAGTGGAAGTCAAGAGGATAATAACCTTGCCCTACATTTTGGGGAAAAACCCACAGGAAACCCTAATTTCCTCATTTCTACTTTTAAGTTCTTTAGATAAAAATGTAAGTAACATTACTTTCTCACCAGCAGTAGAAACCTTTTAAAGAAATGGAAGAGGCAGAGGAAATCAATTACTCATAACCTGGTAAAACTGCCTGCTTATTGTAGGGCCCCAAGTCTCCCCTCCAGCTGCCCAGAAATGTATGAATTATACTACAGACGCTCCTATCCAAACACTAATTTCTTACTCTTCTAAAACAGGGACCTACCAAATGAGGGAAGGCTGAAAGAAAAAAAAAAGAGAAAATGAGCTTGCCGTTCTTACGGCCATGGTTTTGCTTTTTAATTTAAATCGAGTCTATTTTAAATCAGGACATATTCTTCCAGCAAGGGAGGCAGAAGGGCAAAGAAGGCAGCTGCTTTTACATTTATAAAGTGGAAAAACAGCAGACATCCTTCCTACCTATAGATTCAAATGGCCTGCTTACTCAATTCTGCTCTACACTAGTGGTTCAGCTGCTTTGGCTGCACATTAGAATCATGTAGACTTTTAAAAACCTTCATGTCCTGGCTATGCCCCAAACAAATTAAGAAAGAACCTTGGGGGCAGGGCGCAGGGCACAGGCATTCATCTTTTATAAACCTTGTGCCCCCACCTCAAGGGGTTCCAATGTGCAGTCATGGTCGACACAGCTACCGCAACACATGGTGGTGGCAAGAATCTGCTTTCTCCCTTCTATTATCAAATCCATTTGAGCAGGGTCTAAAAAGTGCTGACCAATAGAATCTAAGAAGACCCATCATTTTTTCCTCCCATTTGTCAAAAAACAAAAACAAAAACAAACAAAAAAACCCACAACAAAAACCAAAAACAAAAACACTTGCCTCTCTGCTTTAAAAAGTGCAGAAATTCATATATTTTAGAAAGAAGTCAAAGGGCAAGTATCTGTGAAATACAGAGTTAGCATTCTTCAAGAGTTAGCAAGCTCAAGGATGACCACCTCCAGGAGAGAAGACATAAAAAAGACTGGACTGAGCATCTAAAAAACAGAGATAAAAAGCCTATGAGTATCTATCTCATTGAATACATTACAAAGTACACTGGCATTGACTTTATTAACTTTATTTTCCTGCGGCAACAGACCTGTTTTGAGGAATTTGGGCAACAGAACATTTTTCTGAGTATGTGACTAGGTGAGGATTAGGACCCTCAGTGTAGGAGGTCTGTGTATGCATGTGTGTACATGTGTGTACAGAAGTAAAAATATCTCCCTCTGGTTACAAGTTACTAGATAGAATAGCACCTGGAAATTTATATTTAAGAATGAGAATTCACCTCATCTATAAAACTAAATAGCTTAACTAGAAGAATCCAGAGAATTCTCTTCCAATGTCAATATTCTTTTGAGTGTCTCCCCCACAGTAAATTTTGTAGGATTCACACTCTCACATATCAGTGGCCTTCAGTGACAAGAAGCTTCTCCAGGTCATTACTTCAGGTTGATTTCAGGCTCACAGTCTTGATCCCCCAAAGAACATTCTTATTAGACAATCACCATTTTAGTTTTCAAAGATAAAGAAAGCTAGCATTACTTAAATGTCACAGTAAGCATTTTAGTTACACTTGGCCTAATGAAGTCATCCAAGGTGGGGCGCAGAACTGGTGGGCCACCTCAGTCCAGGCTGCTTAAATCAAGCCCACATAGCTCCTGGTTCTGGGGATACGGAGACAATAGAGGCCATGAGGACACTGCTGGGACTACCGTTTGACTAAAAAGCTCTGAAAAGTTGATCGCTTGCTCTTTGCAAACAAGAAGGAAGTACCAAAGCTCATCTGTTTGCTAACTATAGTCCTTTGTTGCTTGCTGCTAAGCTGGCCAGCAGGACACACTGATAAATTAGGATGTGGATAATGCTTTTCAAGATTTAACTTCCCTTCAAGAGGTAATATTTTCTCTTGAGATCCCAAGCACCACAGAAAATAAAGCAATTTCACATTCTACAGTGAGCTGTGAGACTATCTTAGAACTACTACAGAAGATTTAGAGGAAAGAATATTTTAAAAAATATACTTATTTTATAATACTAGGCTTGAGTGAAATCAGAAGGATGCCATAGGAATGCACATTAGTCCTCAGTTAAAGAGCTAAGAGGCAAATCATGAATACTGAGCAAAATGAAAACTCAATCTATTTTTTAAATGAAAACCATCCCTGGCTAGACTGGACAAGCCTCACTACAGTCCCATTTAACCATCTGGAAAGAGAGACACAAAAAGGAGCTTTCTCTTAAAGGTAAAGAACTTCCCAAGTATAAAGTCTTTTATAAAAATAGTCAAAACCGTGATTTAGGAACAACTTCTTACAACATAATGTTAGGCAAGCTATCTAACCTTGTGTTCTTTTTTCTTCTTCATATGTAATTAGTGCTTATAAGATAATAAAAGCCATGAGTAAAAGTTGCAAAGACTGAAGCAAAAATGTTCACTCTGGCGTCCATCATTATGACATTGAGCTGAATAGTCTGAAAAGCTCTCTTCATTCAAGGCTGAATGAATCTGATGACCAAACTCACCATGGAGCTGGAATTAAACAGGAGGAAAATCACACCTGACTGGGGAAAGTAAACCAGGTAACCTGTTAACGTTTGCTTCTAGAAGTCACTTTTTAATTTGTGGAAACTAGGTGTCCCCAATTACATGATTATTATGAAATGAAAACTTATTAAGTTTCAACTAAAGCATTCATAAACAATGAGTCCTACTAGGTAGAACAAATTCAAGCGGAATGCCACAGGAAGAACAAGAGTTGGAGCAACTCTTCCTTTGTGACAACCAGGGCCAGATCAGCTCTAAAAACAATAGGGACCATCACCATCACCACCACGTGTAGCTCGCAAAACAAAAGAAAATAAATAAACTCCACAATGTGAACCCATAAAATAAGTGTCAGGAAGTCCAATTAAGTTCTGTTTTCCTCACTGACTGTAGGGAAATGTTTCTTTTTAAAATAATTATTTCCAGAAACAGCTTTTGGAGCTCCTGTTTTGCTGGTGCCCTAAACATATGGTTAATCTGCCTACTGAGGGCAACCACACTTAAAAAGGGAATCTTGAAAGATACTCCTTACCTCCTGCTTCCTGGAAAGCACTGGGAGCAAAAATGGAGTCATCCAGTCACCCTTAATATACTGCTAGCAAAAGAAACAGGATTCATTTTGCAAGAGCTTCTTTTTTAGTAATAAGGTTAAACTCAGCCCAACTTTCCCTCTTTCACAATGTTCCATCAAAAGTATTATTTGAATCAAATTTCCTCTCCTGGGAGGAGACTTTCTAAGCAGACCACATCTCACTAAAAACATACCTGAGTCATTTACGCTGCTATTCCTCTTGGCATAGGCGCTGCGAACCACTTGCTCATACACCTGAGCGCCTATTGTCCTCATGTTGTCCCGGATCAGAATGCCTTGAGCTTGCATCATGAAGAGGTAGGTGTTCACTGCAGAAAACAGAAGGGGTGGGAGAGAGGTAAATTCAAAAGCAACACATTAAGACAAAATAAATTTAAAAACACACATACTTTTGGGTTTCTTTTTTTTTTTTTTAACCTCTTTCAAGTTTAAAATCCAACAAATGCCATAACTCTATTTTTCATATTGGGTTCAGTGTTTTAAGGACACCAGCATTCCTTGGGTAGCTAGTAGGACTTAAGAGAATTTCTGTCAATATTAAGCAGATACAGAGAACTATATTTTTAAAAAATTATATTCCATCGATCTTCAAATACCCAATCTATATTCTAGCACTGTGGTGATCAGAAAGACTTTTATGGATTCATTAAATCATTTTTTAAAAGATCTCTTCTCTCTTTAATTCACCTTCTCAATACTTGATGGCTATACACAGAGAATGGAAACCACCGACTCTCTACCAGAAACACTTAGTTCCAGCCTGGTCTTAGCAACCTTCTGAAAGTGGTGGACTAAGACTCCAGCTACTTTTCTTTGAGGAATTTGGAGAGAAAAAGGAGATAATGAAAGAATGTCAGCAGTACTCACTACCCACCCACGTCAGCCCTAGAGTCCAAAGCAATGGGGGAAAAAAGCTTGGTGCAAATGTCAATTAAAACATATTCCCTTTGCAATATATAAGGACTGTTCTGAAAGTATCCAGCCATGTAATATGAAAAATAGAGGCATTTATGGCTGGATTTTTTCCAGCCAGCCCTCATATACAAATATCAACTCTATGATATGAAACTAGGAGATCACAAATACAAGCGTATATAATTCCTATATCTACCTGCAATCTCAAATACTATGCCATTTCCAAGAAATTCTAAGGTTTAAAAACAATTTCTTAAACAGCCATTCTCACTCACTCACCATTGAGAAAGGGGTCTATCTGAGATGGGCAGTACTTTTAAAAATCTAAACTCTGGTTGATATTAGGGATCACCAGAACACATGACTGACCTCTAACCAGGCCACAACCAGGTACTCAATGGAGAACCTGGGCCACTCCTCCAGACTTAATGCACATGGTCTCGGGTTGCCCTGGCTCTTCGACAAGACTTATTTTGTTTATACTATTTTATCATTATAATCACAGTGTCCTGCACATAATGGGCAGTAAATAACAACTAAGTAGATGAAACTTAGAAGTCAATTTATTTTATTTCAAACTATTGTGTCTGGTGCTCATACTGGTGATAGGAGTGGAGATGAGGACAAGCCAACTAGCGCAACTCCCAGCACTGAAAACCTCCTATGGCCCACATTAAACAGGGACATAAAACTTTCAAAAGATTTCAAATCATCTCTAAGGTATATCCCAAGCCATAAAATAACAAACAAAAGAAGTCAATGTTCAGAATGCTTTCAGAAATGAGGTAGCCTTGCATTGACTACAAGACAAACACACATTTAAATTCTACTCCACAGAGAATACATCAGATAGTGTTTATTCTCTGTAGCTAGAAAAATAACAGAAAAAGATAGCTTCAAATCCTTAAAAAGTGTAATTCTGTGAAGTCTCTGAAAACAAGTTATATCTCTATTTACAGCAGTGCCTGGTCACAGGTGGTGGGCAGTCCATAAATACCTATTAAACATGAGATTTATATACCCAGTATCAAATTTCTTAAGTGGTTCTGTGGTATTTTTTATCATTTGGGCTACATAATATGTACATTACAGATATTATATATACCTGCCCTGAAATCTCCCTTCCTTCCCTAACTTATTACAGTAGTCTTCAGTAATATAAAAACAAGTATTCATTGAACATTGTGTTTAAAGCTATTAGACCCTCCTTCCCCATAAATTTCCCAATCTTCTCTGTAGTTTTCCACACTGCAAAGAAATTTTAAATTCCCTCCCTTTCTTAGTTCTGAATCCCAACTGTAGAATTCCTCTAGGACAGTTCTCAAACTACATGTAGCCTATAGCCTGGAAAGCTTTTTAAAGCCTGCTTCCCAGGCCCCACCCCCAGAGACTCTGGTTCAGTGTGCCTGAGAGAGGGGGAAGAACTTGCACTTATAACAAACAAGCTTACAGGTGATACCATGTGGCTGTTGTGAGGACCACATTTCCAGAGCCACTACTTTAGGCAACTTCAGCTATCTAATGAGTAATAGTAGCATTTATTGAGCACTTAATTACATAATTCTTTATCTTATTTAATCCTCGTAATTATCTTAAGAAGCAATTAGAGGCAAGTAATGCCATCCAATTTATAGTGAATTTCTAGGCTTCAAGTTTCTCCATGTAGCTTCACCAAGGTCAAGGGAGGGAGGGATTTGAACCAGGTTTACCAATGCTCTAACCGCTAAGCTTTAAGATCTCACTCATGCACGATCCAGTCACAATCTCTCACTCAAAGATGTCAAGCACCCCAGGGTTTAAATGACTACTCTTAAGGAGACAGCTCTCAAATCTTTATTTCCTACACAAAGCTGCCAGATGGATCTTTCCTAATTACAGATTTATCCACAGTACACTTGCGCGAAAGCCTTTTAAGTCTCTTGCCTTCATCCCTGGGTTTCTGCTGACCTGCAGGGCTTCTGTTCTCCTTTCTACCATGCAGACCTTATTAATCCTTCAAACCCCAGTTTACATACTTCTCCAGTCTCCCCCTTCTCGAATCTCTGTGGTACTGTTATCAAAGATAAGCCTTTTGTTTATATTTTGTCTTAGTTTGCTAACAACTGTCTCATGTGTCAGTCTTGTCATTCAACTAACAAATTTACACAAACCACATATTATTAATGCTTTTTCTAAATATCCACAGGAATTATCCACAATCCTGAAAAAATAAAGGCTGAGGAAATTTTGCCAAACAAAAGAAAACAATCACAAATTTAAAGACTTGGGATTAGATGGGATTTTAAAGAACACTTTTCAAAACCACTTGATGCTTTCACACCAACCGTAAAACATGTTTTCCAAAAACAGAGTCAGCATGCAAAATACAGCCATCCTCAAAGAACATTCCACTTTGGGTTGGCTCCAAAGTATTTTCCAGTCATTTTTATCCACTAGTTCTTATTCTGACTTTGAAAGAACAGTCAAATCCCTTTCTTACACTTCAGGTATTAAAAGACAGTCCATTTCAATCTCCCTCGTACTCACCCCATCACCCTCACACCTCTACCCCACCTAACCATCTCCCACACCTCCAGCCAGACAGCCCCTCTTCCTCTGTGCACCCCTCCCATGGCATCAATACAACTTCCCTCCCCATCTCAGATACTCTCCTCTGGACACTGGCCCTGCAGTCTACAGTTGACAAAGGGGCAGTGCCCATGTTGACTAAGTAAGTGGTCCAGGTGCAGTCTAGGCCCAGAAACAAGCCAAACTACCAGGAGCCCTGCTCCATCTGTGACCAAAGCACTGTCAAGCTCCCTCGTGAAGATTCACAATAACTCAAGGCCAAAGAAATTCTACAACAGATGCTCAATTATCTAGCCCACCATTTCCCAAACCACCCTCCCCACCCTGCATAGTAACTAGTAACATCAAGTGATTCTCTGCAGAACTCACCTTGGGAAATTGTTTTAGATATTTCTATTAACAGAATTTAAAACTTCAATTATATGGTAGGTAAGTAATGCTAATTGATAACTAATAAATGATATTGGAAAACAGTCACACCATATTACTAATTCAAATTAAACTCGATGGAAGCAAAATCTTCAATCTTTTTAGGTATGTTGCTGCAAAGCTGCCCTTCTCCTGTTCTGTGCTCAGGCAGTTATACAGATCCAGCTGTAGGATCTTATAAGCATCCTTATTCAAGTTTTGTTATTAAATTTGGCCCATAGCTTTGACCTAAACTAGAAAGTGTATATGCACACACACACACACACACACACACACACACACACACACTGCTTTCAATCCAAATTACCTCATTTAAAATTCACCTCTTTGTGAAGTAGTTATCATCTTGATTTTTTATTCTAGATAAGAAAGTCAAATCCTCCAGAAGTCATTTATCCAAGCTCATATATACAGTTTACTCAAAAACAGAAGTGAGGTTCCACCACATTTTGATAAACTCACTTTGAAAAAGAGTACTTTCCAATAGTATGGTGCTATTCATCAGTGGCTGAATCACAGCTTAAGAGAAAAAAATTTTAATTGGCATATAGCTGTTCAATCCTCCATGTGTCAACAAGTATCTACTGGACACCTACTTCTGGGAGTGCTTTTTAGGCACAGTACTGGAGGCCAAGGATCAGTAAGGCACCACCATAATATGGTAGCAATGCAAGTAAATAAGAAATTTAAATGCAGTATGATAAATGCTAAGATAACATTTACTACAAATTCAGGCTTACTAATAACTTTTTTACATATTTATGAGAAATTATATTATCCAGCCCCAGCATCTATCAAGCTTGTCCAACCCATGGCCTGCGGGCTGCATGCGGCCCAGGATGGCTTCGAATGTAACCCAACACAAATGTGTAAACTTTCTTAAAACACGAAGATTTTTTTTGTGACTTTTTTTTAAGCTCATCAGCTGTCATTAGTGTTGTGTATTTTATGTGTGGCCCAAGACAGTTCTTCCCATGTGGCCCACTGAAAGCAAAAGATTAGGCACTCCTGATCTCAATGGAGGGATGGCTTATGATAATTCAGTTAAGAAAAATAAGCCTCATCCAGGTTTACATAACTGGAAATTCCCAGCCAGATACCACTGCAAGCAGCCTTGGGCCATGGTTTTAACCGGAGAGTTTCCGGGAGCAAAGCACTGGGTCTTGTAAAAGGAACACACTCTTCCCCTCGCCTTTAGAATTCCAGTCAGCCCCCATATTCTTATGAATCAGGTAACATGACTTTCATTTGAACACCCACATTAATAAATGACTGTGACTCATAAAAATTCCTCACAAGATAATGAAATCAGACATTCCAGATTAGAAGAAAATAATTGAACAAAATGAACCCAAGAGGTAAAGACAAAATTACAAGATTCTATATACTTAAGAGTTCATAATTTTTCATCCTAAATATATGTATCCTTAGTGTTTGTTATATCTGGCTTGGTAAGCCAAAAGAGAAGTAGAAAAAGAAAGCCATTTCTTTCCTGGTCACTCTTTAAAATCTGTGTCTTACCCACGAATGCCCCAACACACACACACACACACACACACACACACACACACACACACACAATCTGCCTTTCCTGCTTTATTTTTCTATTTAACATACTACAAAATTTTTTTATTTGTCTTGTCTACTGTTACCTCCCCTCACTAGAATGTGAGCTCCATGAGCACAAGGAGCTATGCCCCTCCCTCCCGGGTGGCTAGAACAGTGGAACATGGGAAGATGTGTAGCAAATGTTTGAATAAATGAATATCTAAATCGGGTCAACAACTGAGTCTTCTGAACTCAGGTGTGCCTAAGGAGGCATGATATGGGATCTCAAGCCTTCCTGTTGTATTAATTAGCTCCCTACTTCTTTATGAGAGGAACCCAAAATGTTGTGAGTTAACCAGCTTCACTGCACTACTCGGTCCCTAAGAAAAGTTCAGTAATTCCTTTGTACCAATTAAGCACAGTTGCCAAATAGATGAGCATTTCCCAAAAAAAGGTTATCTGGTATTCTCATTCCTCACAAAGTTGTTTGGTTTTTTTAATGCTCCTTAATATAGTTTATTCAAAACTTTGTGCAACATTATTTGTACTGAGGAACCATTCAGAATAGCCCCAAACTTAAAAGAATCCAGAAGTCCATCTATAGTAGAAAAGATTCGTAGTTTATTTCAATCCTGGCATAATACAGAGTCAGTGACCAGAATAAACAAACTACAACTATATGCAACCATATGGGTGAATCTCTCATAGAGCCAAAGAGCACATTTGGTATAATTCCATGTACATAAAGTCCAAAAAGGGCACAACTAATCCATAGTGTAGGAAGTCATGAAAATACAAGGTCAGACAATTTCATGAACTCATCCTAGAAAAAGTGTTACATACCTCACTGCTGAGTATCACACTATGGTCACCTTTAAAGAACTCCCCTTGGGAAGCTATGTACTGACACCAGTGACAAGTCCACCCTTCAAAGCAATTTTGGAACTCTTTTTCTGGAAATGGCCATCAGCGCTCTCATCATTCCCAAAATCTGACAACTGGCAAGGTTATGACACCTTAGCAAGTTGTTTGTACATGCTGCCAACGTCAAAAATCTGTATACCTATTTTAATGTGCTGGAGCAGCTCTGTCACAATTTTCACACAAAAATTATTTAAAGAAAACCATGTTAGGGGTGAGGGAGGAGAGACATTAAGAGAGTAAGGAATCCCAACAATTACTCTGAGGAAAAATTTTATCTTTTGCTTTCCTTGTCCTTCCCCTTTGAGGCAGAAAACCACTCAATCAGTCATAGATATGTATTCCACCCTCTCTGATTTTTTATTCCCAGCTATTTAAAAGAAACAAAGCAATCTAAGTGGTAAAAATTAACTGTTGTGAATTACCCTATAAACACTTCTACTGACTTAAAAGTCTAATATCTGTTAAATTATTAAACTGTGCATGAGATTAGAAATGAAAATGCTGTTTCAGCAGATATTAACTAGTTGAGTAGCCTATGGCAATCACTTAACTGATTCAGCTTTGCTTCCCCCACAACCTCCAGAAGTATACACTCACAAGAGGGGCTCAGCAAACAAGGATGCCCAAATTTAGCACTGTATAACCTGAATGGAACCCTGAGTCAAAGAATACTATAAATTACTTTTCTGGCACTCTTTGCATTGAATGCCTGCATCTTACCCTCGCCTGCTCTGGGAATAAAGTCTCAGAGTGAATAAAGATGTCACTGGTGAGAATGTGTGAGAGACAGCAGAGCAGCAGAGCAACACTGCTTTCTGAAGCTGACTCTAGACAAAGGCTCTACCCATCTCTGGGCCTAACCTCTCCCACCTTCTGTTCCATTGACCAGGCAGGATCATGTCTCTTGCCACTGCTGATACATCTCCTCTGCAGCAATGTGCTCTGGTGACACCTGCTCATACCAAACTTTAATGGTTCTGTTCATATCATTTCCTGGTAGCATCACACCCCCCCCCCCCCCCCCCCACCAAGATTAAAACTGTCTTGGCTCTTTCCCAACTGATAATATAAACTCCTACCCATGGCCTCTAGAAATTTGAGCAGGTCTCTTCCAGCAGGCTGTAAGCTCAAGAGTACAGACTGTCTTATCCTTTTCTTCATCTACAATGCCTGATAAATAGTAGACGCTTAGTTGCTGATTAAATTAACAAATTACAACTCAACATGTAGCATGCTGGGGCCACTTGGTGGAGGTGCCTTGTTTTCTCAAGTTAAAAGTATAAAGATTTTTCTGCAACCACACAAAACTGAAAGATTCTATAAGCCAGAAAAGGGCAGAGTGAAACTGATACTTGACTAACTTTGCTGGTGTAAGTGTAAATTGGTATAACCCTTTGGGAAAACGATTTGCAAATTCAACAAAGTCATAAAAAAAGCTCATACCCTCAGATCTACCAATTTCAAGTACATTACTCCAAATTGAGGTCATTCTGTGCACAGTTTTTTATTAAATTATTTCTAAAAGCAAAAACTTATAAAACAATTCAAGCAAAACAAAACTACAGCTAAGTTAACTGTGATACATACACTTGATAGAATCTAATACAGCTTTGGAAGTAAAAGCTAGGAAACCTTATAAACAGAACAAATGTAGAACACCTAGCATAGACTGTCACTCTCTTAGCCACTTATAAAAACCTTCTAGAAGGGAAAAAGGTAGAGGGGAAATTCCCGGACTGAAGAGGCCAATAACATTGGTTTGAGTTCTGTCCCTGCCTGGCTGGCTCTGTGGTCCTTTCCAGACCTTAGCCACCCTGTCTGCAAGATGGCGTTATTGAACTGTATATGGTTTTCTCAATCTTTTCAATCAAGCCCCAATCCCCATCACTGATACATAGGAGGTCTTCTGCAAACAAAAGCCTTCATTTATATTTACACTGAATGTTTTCAAAATGTAAAATCATATAATATTGAATGTGCAAATTACAGAAACCCTTGTAAATTCTGATTCTTCTTCCTTCCCTTTGGACCCTTGGGAATCACTAGACCGCAAATTCTCTACTTAAAATTCCACAATTAGAAGAAACATACAGTAGAGGGAAGAGTCATTATAACATTATAACATTATATCATTATAAGTATGTATGGTGACAGATGGTTACGAGACTCGTGCTTACTTTGTAAGGTATGTAAGTGTTGAATCACTATATTGTATACCTGAAACTAATGTAATATTGTATGTCAACTACAATTAAAAATAAATTTAAAATAATGAAATTGCATTGGAGCTACCTAGAGTGCACGTAGGTCATAAAAATGCTTCTAATTCTTTGCATTTCCTTTCTTTCTCTCTAACCATGATGAAAAATTGCATTAGTGATGATTTAAAAGAATGTAGTTCTGTAGTAAAGAGTTGAATTTCTTAAATGCTCTCCACCTAAGATTTTTCCCTTTGTAAATATGTTAACATAAGATCTTAGGATGAAGCTACAAGTTGCTTGTCTAAATGATTCAAAAGAGCGGTAAGAATGAATGTTGGTGAAGATGTGAGCAACAGGTACTCTCATACCTTGTTGAAAGGAATATATATTGGTATTACCCATAGAGAGCAACCTGGCAATAGACATCAAAGTGAAATGTTGATACTTTTTAATCCAACAGCTCCCACTTCCAGGTATTCATCCTAAAGAAATTCATCCTGACCTGGAGATCATCATGCTTAGTGAAATAAGCCAGACAGAAAAAACAAAGAACTGTATGACTTCACTCATATGCAGAATATAAAACTGAAAGCAAAGAAAAAAGAAATGAAGAAACAAATAACCTATGGACACAATCAATAGTTTAATGTTTATTTGGGGACCAGTAGGATAGGGAGGGGAGAAAGGGGAGGGAGTGGGAGGGGGGTGAAGCTAAATATAAGCTGATGGAAAGAGAAGTCACACTAGGTGGTGAACTTATTATACATCAAGTTGACAATGCACTGTAGAATTGTATGCCTGAAACCTATGTAATCCTTGCTAACAGATGTCACCCCATAAGTCTAACAATAAAAATGAATTTAAAAAAAAAATTCATCCTGGAGAAATAAGAAGTATATTCAAGGATGTTTATCTCAGTATTATAAATAAAAGCAAAACCACAAACCTACCTGAATGTGCAACAAAAGTACTAGGGGAAAAATTAGGTCAAAGTCATACCATGGAAAACTAAACAATCATTATTTCATTAAAAAAAATCATAATTGTATAACAATGTATAGAGTACATTAATCACATTCACCATTAAAGAAAGGCATAGGAAAGTATACGCATAAAACAATTTTAGAAATTGTGCATCTAAAAACTCACAGTGTCATCTGTAGAATTGTGGGTCATCTGTACTTTCTCTCCTGGTTAGCATACAGCATTTCCACAACTATCTGAAAAACTCTTGTATGATAAAGAGGTTCGCTGTTTCAACAAGTGAAAATTCTTGCAGTAACCAAATCTCTGAATTGACCCCAAATTTCAAAGTTTCCAGAGTTACTGAAATGCCTTTTTCACACAGCACTTATTCAGTATCTATGAACACAGTCTAGGAATGCTGCCTTAGGACATGGTCTTTTTCTTTTCATTTTTAAAACACTGATCATACATTTTCCCAGTGGATGGGGCACACAAAATACAACTGAGATTTTTGCCTTCCAAGGATTCCCACCTCTTTACTGCTCCAGACTATTAAGGATAAAACTAAGGGTGCCACTGTGCTAAAAGCCCATGACTCCAAACCCAGATTTAATAACTAATCTGACCGCAGTGTCAACCTCTCCCAGAACCATAATCTTAATCAGCTAGTCTGGAATTTTCTGGTCAGCACCAATGATGGAATCTGTTTTGTGGGCCCTCTTCATCTCCTCCTCCTTAGAAAGAGGCAATCTGCATAACAACCCTTCCCATCCCACCACCCCAGAAAGTGGTCTCTTCTACTTTAATATTAAAGTTCCCCTGCCCCACCCTTCCTCCTATAAAACCCTTCCATCTGCTCAGAGTGCCCTTCCAGTTGCTAGATGGGATGCTGCCCCGCCCATTAGATCTTCAAATTTATTCGGTTAAATTTTGTTTTTTAACAACACAAGTAATTTCCCCAATCCCCAATTCCACCTTCACCTACCCTTATATGATTCATAATTACCTTAAAACTTCTGGTGCTTTTCGTTAAAACTTCACCAAGCAAGTTTCCCTTATTTAGCCTACAATCCTTAAGTATTCTTCCAGACACTTCTGTGGTCTCCCTTCTGATCCTCTTTCGAAAAGGAGATTATTTTTCATGGGGATAATATATTATAATCATATTACCATTAGCCTGGAAGATTATAATAGACTACCAGGGTTATCTACTCTTTAGGATTTTAAGCGTTTGTAGAAGGCATCATTCCAGCTGATAACAACACCCAATTGTCCAACACATGAAATGAGAGCCATGATTTCCATAGAAAGGAAAAAATTTACCAGAGAAAGCACTTGAAAATGTCTTGACTCTAAGGCACAGACACTTTAGCAAAACAAGGTCTCCCCTGTGGGTATGAAATCCTTCCTCCAGACCAGATGGCTTATCTTTTGCAAACATCAAATTATAATCCTAGAAAGGGGTCCCTGGGACTCCATTTCTGTTATTTATTATGTCACTTTGTCTCTCACTTGGTCCAGAATGATCAGATACTACTTTTCTCTTCAGCTAAGTATGCTCACCTGATAAAGCAATGCAAGAGACACCAAGTCCACAGAAACAGCAGGGCCAACCTACTCTACAAGGGAATGCTGGAAAGCATAATGTGTGGTCAAAATTTGGAAGAATACTCTGGAACATTAAAAACAAATTCTTCCCAAAGATTACTTGACTGTAAAAGGGAAAGTGCACATTTATAATGGAGAGATCAGACAGGCACCACTTGACCAAGGGATCAAAATGGGCATCACTAACATTGGAACAAGACAGTATCAACTTCAGAGTATTCTTGCTCAAAACTTTTCACCTAAATCTAATCAAGCTTTTAGAATTAGCTTCCTGTTTGCAAAAATACAGGGGATTAAGGAGCACAACAAACTGATACCAGGCAATTTCAGAATGCAGGACAGTCTACAAAACAGTTGGGATGGACTCTTCAAAAAGTTACAATAATGGGGGGCCAGAGGGATGGAAAGGCAGCTAACACATATGCAATTTGGGGGGAGGGTGGCTATAAATGACATTTCGAGCACCAGTGGGAAAATTTGCATATGGACTGGATATTATAAGATTAAAAAATGACTGTTAATTTTCTTAGTTGTTATAATAGTATTGCGGTTATATAGAAGAATATCCTCATTTTTGTTTCAGAAATGCATGCTGGTGTATTTAGAAGTTAAATATCTTGATATCTATCTGCGGTTTAATTTCACATGGCTTGAGTGGTGGAAGGGTAGAAAGCCAGAGTTAAAATGAATAAAGCAAAATGCTAATAATTATTGACTTTAGATGGAGGGTAATGTGTTCATTGTGTTTTTAATTTGTATATATGTTTGAATTTTTCACGATAAAAAGTTGGGAAGAAGTGTGATTTTGGATGTATCTATATTGCCACCTAAATCTAAATTCGAGTACATAGTACTAAGAATCCTGTAAATGGGTAAAAAATTTTAACACAGGGAGCAAATACCTTAGAAATGTTCACATCAGAAGTTAAAGCATTTAGCAGCTATTCTATGCTGCATCCACCCTCCGGCAATTCTCCATTTTGTTTTTGGAACCAAGAATTGCATTTATTTACTCTTCACTATAATTTCATGAATCTTCTTGGTGACTCCCTCACGTATTCTTTGAATGGCTTTCCACTGCCTTCAAAGTCAATTTCAAATTCTCCATGCTTGATATGACAGAAAACTCCATAAATCCTGGCCCCTCTCAGATCTTGGCACTCCCCAATTCCAGCCACAACGCACATCAATCAGCCATTCTCTGGAACCAGCCAATGGTTCCAACATCTCAGACAATGCTGCTTGTACTGTCCAAAACTTAAAGACACAAAACCCAAACTGAAGATGATGGAAATATCCCAGGAAAAAATCATAACAAATGCTTGAGCTCAGGATGAAAAGAAAGGGGAATGATCCCTGTGAAGGCCAAACCCAATTGTACTTCTCTCCTTTTACATGTTGGCTTATTCACAGATCTCTTCAATTACATTTGTATTACAGGTCACCAAAAGAAAAATTATGAATTTCTGAGATTGGCTTTACTCTCAGACTAGAATCAATTCCTAGGTTTGTACACCCAACAATCAAACAAAAACAAAAACCTACTGTTAAACTTAGTTAAAACGGGGAGTCCCTGGTGGTGTAGTGGCTTAAGGCTTCAGCATTGGCGCTGTCAGTGCTGTGGCCTGGGTTTGATTCCCAGTCAGGGAGCTACCCACATACCGAAAAACAAAAAACAAAAACAAAAACAAAAACAAAGGCAAAAAAAAACAAAACAAAAACAAAACTTAGTTAAAACGCAAGTATGCCAAAAGACCGCAAGATACTGACCCCTCTGCTGATAACCCTATAACACTATAATGCCACAAAAATTAAATTACTGTGCTTAGTAATAGATTTAGCACTTTGTTTTTAAATATTAACAAGACTGCCAGAGGGAATAAGTTTATCAAGGGATAGAAATCCTAGCAGTAGTCCCAGTTCACTCAGAGTCCAATTAACATTTCCCACCACACGCAACAATTAGACTCTCTAGCATTCAAGGTTGCTTATGACCCTGAGGGCTTGTCAAGAGTGGCCTCTGCCCAATTACTTATTAACAATCAATGCACTAGGGGTTCAGTGTACAGGGAGGCAAAACCTTAACTATTATAACTACTTGAGCAAATTTAGTATGCCTGCATTTTATTTTGTTTCTTTTGCTGTCTGAAGATCCCATACCTAATGTGGCTATATGATTTTTAGTGTCTCTTTTCACCTTGGTTTTTCCCTTCTCACATTTATTTTTAAAATCAGTAAATGCCTAATGTTCATAAACTGATGGTCGCCATCTGTGCTTTTCACAATTAGATTACTGTTAAAAAGGAGCAAAATTTTCAGCTCTAGACTTTACTTCAACAATCTGGCAAATCATGAAAGAGGTGAGTGAGTGACTTCACCTATAGAGCAGGGTCACTGCAGTATGAGGCCACCCTAAAACAAACCTAATTCATGAACTCAAACAACTTCAGGCCCTGAGTTTTCAGGTTAGAGTTTTATTACTTCCTCTCCTCCCAACCCAAACAGAGCTTGGCAGTTTCTGGATCTCTGCTCATAAAATAACTCAGTCCATTCATGGGGTAACTGACATTTTTAAGGATTAAAATATTATCACGTAAAAAGTGAATTTAAAAATATGTTGACAGAGGGAAGACCATGTGAGGACATAGGGATAAGACAGCCATCAACCAGCCAAGGAGAGAGGCCTCAGAAGAAACCAATCCTGACATCCTGATTTTGGACTGCGAGCCTCCTGTATTGTGAGAAAGTAAATTTCTGTTGAGTAAAATATAAATAAATAAAATATATATGCACACACAACACTCACACGTGTTTATATATGTATATGTATGGGGCTGTCCAAAAAAAAAAAATCCAGCCAAAAATGCCTCTATTTTCCATATTACATGGCTGGATACTTTCAGACAGTCCTCACATACATATTTCTAGGAAATCTGTGAACTATATAAGAATAAAAGAAACACTCATCTAAAAAGAACAAAATGATCAGGTAGCACCAACTATATAACCTTCTATCTAAACGATCCCTCTAAATGGATCCACAGAAAGATTTTCCTGAAGTGTCTTTAGCTAATTTGTGGTTAGAACACAATACACTCAAGAAAATGATGCTCGCAGCAGGACACTAATACTAAGTAATTTTATGAGATTATGTCTGCATTTGTGCTAAATAATTTATGCTGGGAGTGGTAATAAAAGCACAAATGAAGTTAAGCTATTGCTATTGATTGAAGACTGTACTAACCTTGTCCAAAAAAACGGGAGGATGAATGAGAAAGTACCTTCAAAATGGCAGTGCAAAAGTGCCTGTCAATTGATCTCTTCCTTCTTTAATGTCCCACTGCTCTCCTGGGCAACACTTTTTGCACTAGTCTACACTTGTCTGTGAAGTCCTCATGGTACCAGAGCTAGAGCAGCACACACAAAAGTACTAGGAAGCCAGCGAAAGGGAGGAGAGGGAAAAACTACACAATAATAATTTTAACTCTTTAAAAGAACAGGCTAAGTAAGTAGCATTCATACTCTGTCTTTAAGACAACTGATACCTGCTGCTTTCTAGTGAGTAATGAAGGAGAATCATCCTGAAAAGCAGAGAATTACTTCTACCTACATATAGGCATAACCATTCCAAAATTATGCAGTTGGGGCATTCCAATACCATCCTATGAGGTGTGTGTGCCTATCTTTTAAAAGGTATTATAGTTTTGCTGACTTCTTTGCTCCCTTGGGTATTTTTGCAGCCTTTTCAGAAGGATCTTAAGATTCTTAGCCAGAGAGCACCACACAACTTTCTGATGTCACCTGGGAAGCATGGGCCAGAAAGGAAACCATAACTACACCACCTATCATGCAAAGATGAGCCACACACGCAAATACAGTACAAGTTTACCTTGAGTATGAGAAGTCTTAAAAGTAATCTCCCTCCCAAAAATCTGGCCCTATGATAACACCACAGATATGAGTCCGGTAAAATGGTCACAATCTCCTTCTGTACCTTGGTCCCCCTCAGGACTACACCTCCACTCCAGTTCCCGCAAAGCAGCATTTCCAGGACAGCACTCTTCTTTAATCAATGGATGACTTCAATATTGCTAAAGTGTACTATTACTTCCATTTTTATCCCCTTTCATACCACTGTAAACATACCATACTGATCCAAAATACTGGGTGCAAACATTTGTTGGTGATCATATTAAAGTAAGGCTTCTTTGATTCTATTTGATCTATTTCTGATTTATGAAGTGGAACTGCCTGCACGCAGAAAGAGTAGAAATTGCTTTTTTATTATGTAGCTGAATGGATAAAACAAAATTAAATTTAACCAGAATGCAATACAAATTAAAAGTCGCACCCTCCAAATTTACATATGGATTTGGCTAGTGTGATAGGTAAAATATCTTTCATATCATATGTAGAATGTGCTCTAAAAGACATTTTCTACCTTAGGACACAGAGTAAACAAATTTTATTTCCTCAGAGCAGAGGGGAATGCAAGGCAGAGAATCAGATGACATTGGAAGTGAGCCTATACCTCATCCCTCCTGATATATACCAATCAGATACAGTCTAGAGCTCCTGGGCTAAATTAAAAGTTGAAGGTCAAATTGGTTATTAATTTCGCAGAGACAGCACAAGGGAATCAAGACAGAAAAGCAGAACCAATCCTGGAACTGAAATAGTGGTGAATACACGCCACAGCATTATTTACAGACCAGGATAGGTAGATAATAATTTGGCTGGGTAAGAGTTTTGGCCCTTTCCTGAGTTTATGCACCTACTCTTCAAAGAATGCAGATGCCTTCCTATTGTAGCCACAAGCTAGTACCACCACTGAGTCCTTCCATGGATAAACCAATGGTATGGGCACTGCCTCTGAACGGCAACACTTACAATCAGCTAACCATGAGGTCTTGAATAAAAGGCTACTAATGCATGCTTGATAAGATACATAATCACTGAGTCCTGGAAGCCATCAGAAGCTCTGGGAGGACAAAGTGAGACAGGACACGTAACAAGGATACACTCATCTCAAACTTCCTCCTTACTCAAGCCTTATTTAAGAAAAAAAGATAAGAGTAAGGGATTTCATTTAATTTTGATAAAGTATTGTTTCCATTTTATAGCAAAACAAGCTGAGAGTCAATCATTGCTTTGATTTGGCTTAAAAGCACTCACTGATCTTGCTAGTAAGACCTTTGAGATCTTGGCCTCCATATGTACTTTAATACAGACATTGCAGTTTCTACTACGGCTAACGGGCAAAAGTGAAAAGTTCTCAGGATTCCTGGAGCCCAAAACAAAGTCTCCTCCAACTTCACCAATATGTTCATTTAATCCTTCCCCACTAGATAATATAAAAACCTAGGGCCAAGACCCAAAGCTAACCACAATTCACTCTGGACTTCCTTTTCAACTTTCATTATAGCTGACTGTTTTCAGCACTGCTGGGATGATGCAATGAATTATGGGAAATGACCTGCAAGATCTACTGGAAATGACTAACTACATCTTGGAAATAACCTCTGCCTCTAATTTTCTTCTCAATTTTTCTCTTTAACTAGCAAATTTTTTTTGCAATTGTCAGTCCTGAAGTTAAGCTAAAAATTAATTTTTATTCTATCGTCCATTATTCTCTGCCACTGTAGTCAAGAACATTACTGAGACTTGCCTAAGAGACTGAATGGTGGTTAAACAAACAACGCCTTGTTCACATGTCAACTGAGCTTTCAGTGGACTTAACTCCTGAACCCAAAGGAGAGCCAGGTTTTCCCTCAATACATGCACTGCCATAAATACCTTCGTTATCAAGCAAAGAGTGAAAAGGTTGTTTAGGAGACATTGCAAATAACACTACAACTGCCTTGAACCAAGAGGTGAACACTGCAAGATTTGCCCCAAATTCAGCAATTTGTCAAATGAGCAAATTATAAAATTACGTCCTCCAAAATACCTCTCATCCCATTCCAGAAGGAATCTATTCTGACTTGATTGCTACTTTTAAGTTGTCACTTTCTCAGGTTTTTCTATCTATTTCAAATGAGACAAGCTTATCCTTTGATTAAAAATGTCATATCAGAAAACTCATCAATCACATTAGCCAGAGAATAAATCATCCAGCTACATGATAACGTTGTCATTGCTTTATTAGTAGCACAAATAAGAAAGAGGGCTACATGGGAAGAAGAGGCACTTCCACAAACTCTTAAAGCTTTTCCGACAGACAGACCATGGAACACAAGACTAAGTTATTGAGACCTCTCTGTAGCAAAAAATTCCTCTTGCAAATAAGACTCAATATAATAGGTTTATATTAATGTCAAAAAAGTTTTTAAAAATCATAAAAGCACTGACACATGCTACAATGCAGATGAACCCTGAAAACACTGTGCTAAGTGAAATAACCCAGACACAAATGTACAAATATATGATTCCACTTACATGAGGTACCTAGAATAGTCAAATTCAGAGAGAGAAAAAGTAGAAATGTGATTACCAAAGGCCAAGGGAAAGGGGGACTGGGGGATTGTTGTTTAATGAGTGCAGAGTTTCCATTTGAGATGATGAAAATTTTCTGGAAATGGACAGTGGTGATGGTTATACAGTATTGTAAATACTTAATGCCACTAGATTGTACAGTTAAAATGTTTACAATAGTAAATTTTTTAGGCATATTTCACCACAATAAAAAACTGTATATAAAAATCAGAATTATAATTTAATAAGATTATAGGTGGTAAATAATAACCCTAACCCAAAGGGCATGATGGTTCTGAATACATTTAAGAATCAACATTCCCAATGTGTCAAAACAATCCAGACAAAGCTGCAGTCATTCTCATTCTTCTCTCACCCAGGTTCATAACTAAATATCCTATGTATGCTAGGGACTCCCAGATTTACAGGCCCAGCCTGGAACTTCTACCGTGAAAACCCAGTCTGTATACCAACCACACCCTCCACATTTTCACTTGGATGTCTAACAGTCCTCCCAAACTTGTCCAAACACAAATCACTGTCCTTTCCTCCCACAAACCTACTCCACCTGTAGTCTTCCTGTCCTGGTTAATGGTAACTCAACCTGCTTTCACCCTCGCCACTTGAGAGTTTTCTCAACCAGGCAGCCAGCGGCATTCTTTTAAACAGAAGTCAAATGATCTCATTCTTCTCTTATTAGAAAACCTCCGATGAATTAATTTCTCATCTCGCTCAGAGTAAAACTCAAACTCTGGACAATGGCCTTCCAAGGCTTTCATTCAGGAGTCGGTGCACTCTGGGGGCCAAATCCTGCCCATTGCCTGTTTTTGTCAACGAAGCATTATTGGAACACTACCACACCTATTTGTTTATGTGCAGTACTGTCTATGGCTGCTTCAGGCTACAAGCCACCAGGCAGAGCTGAGTACCTGCTAGACTGCAAAGCCTAAAACATTTACATCTGGCTCTTTAAAGAGTTAAGACTGTCCACCCCTGCTCTAAATGATTTGCACTCATCCTCCCTCCCTTTTACTCTCCACCTCACTTGCTCTGTTCCAGCTGTAACAGCCTCCTTGCTCTTCTGCAGATATCCCATGCAAACTTCCAGCTAAAGGCCACTGCCCTCGCTACTTTCTCCACTGGGCTGCTCTCCCCCTACAAATTACAAGGCTTGCTTGTACAACTCCTGAAAAATCTTTATTCAGTTACCCCTTCAGCAGGACCTTCCCTAACCACACTACAGTTAAAACTGCAGTCCCCCATTTCCCCCAACAAAAAAGAACATATACTATCCACACTCTTCCTCTTCTCTGCTTATCATTCTCCATAGCACTAATTGCCTAATGGTAATTTTCTTTGTCTTATTTAACCACTATACACTAAAATATTAGCTCCATGAGGGCAGAGAGGTCTCTGTATGTTTTAAACTTGTATTCAGCACTTAGAACAGTACCTAGTATGTATACAGTTAGCAGCCCAATAAATATTAATAGTTGTTAAATATAGTTGAAAGAGTATGTGTGGTATAGTTAGTGAGTCTAAGGCAAAAATTCAATGTGTCTATTTGTAGGGGGTAAAAAATAAATGATTAACCAAAGAGATGGGAAAAATTAGGATCTGTATTTAAAAAGAATCTGAAAACACCATTTTGACTTATAACACATTCCAAGTGCAGACAAACACCTCCAAAGTTAAAGATAGGTTTCTCAATTAAAAAAATCAAACACCAGTATAGAGCTTCCCATCCAAGTACTAACCAGGCTCGACCCTGCTTAGCTTCGGAGATCAGACTGGGCGTGTTCAGGGTGGTATGGCCCTAGGTTAGAGTTTCAGTTAACTAATAAATACCTTATGTGTTAACAATTTGAAACCTGTTTCAAGCTATAGCTCTCCAATTTATTTACATCCTACTGAACTTTACTTTTAATCTTGAGAAGTCAGTATCTTAATTTATATATATATATATATAATTATATATATATATCTCCTATTATTTTAGTCAAATATTCCATTAGTATTGCTTTTCATTTTACCTTCTCAGATGAAATGACCAGCCCTAGGGGGAAAAAAAAATCATTTGATGAAATAAGTTAAAGAAATGGTATGTTAGTAAAAAAACAAACCAACCTTGCGCTAACAAAATTGGCAACTCTAGCTTTAATAAACAATATTTAAAAGAAAAATATATCATGCAAGCAAAGTCAAAGATGGAAGAATGATAGTAAATACTTTGCCCCACAATCAACATCAAGAAAATGTAAGGCCAATTTGTAAGACTCCGAGTTTTAAATTTACCAAATAAAGTAATAAATCAGACTTTTGATATTTAACAACACTAATCTACCTGAAATGAACTCAAAAACTAACAACACATCAGTTTACGTTTAGAAAAAAGCCTAGAAGAATACTCATCCAGCTGTTTAATAGTGGTTACTTGGAAAAAAAGGTGGAATTACTCAGGAATTTTGAGTTTTTAAGATTATATATTACTATGTTTGAATTTCATATAACTTTATAGTCCTTTGTAAGAGAAAAATAAAGATCTAGAGAAATGATATAGAAGAGTGAAATAGGCTTGTATATCACAGATAAAAATTCTCAACTAAACATGACCAATGAAGCACCTAAGTTAGAAATAAATTATTTTGATCTCACAAATAGTTAATGTTCAGATGAGAAGGTACAAACTATCTACACACAAATGTGTTTTGTTTGGGCTTATCAGGTATGTTCTGGTTTTCCTTTTTTTTTTAAAATTCATTTTTATTGTTAGACTTATTGGGGTGACATCTGGTTTTCCTTTAAACTGTGAAGTTATTGCCAGATGAATAGTTTGGTGGTTACAAGTATCACCTTTTGAGAACTACCCAGTAGTAACTCCTAGAGGCTGAATGACTTGGGCAAATTATTTTACCATTCTGTGCCTCAGTTTCTTCATCCACAAAATGGGGCTAACAACATCTCTACCTCATTTAGGATTAAAAAAGTTAGTATTTATAAAACACTAAGAAGAAAGCCTGGAACATAATAAGCACTATATTTCTTTAAATGCTTGTTAGAGATAAATAAATTCTAAGCTTCCTTTAAAACACATGACAATGAAGACTATAACACTGGGAAAATCCTAATTTAAGCATTTGAACACACCATACATCAGTGAATTGATTTAACAAGTTTGATAAGGGAGACATGAGTAAGAGGCTAAGATGCTACAGACCTAGCAATACGTTCTCCACGTTACCACCTCCAACAGGAGTTTTTAGCAGGTGCAATGGGTATTCCCCCAACTAATAACACAAACCCAATGTCTTAAAAAATTCCCTTTTCCCCCAGGACCCATCAAAATACAGTATTCCCAGAAAATGAAACTGGCCCCAACAGACCTGCATTTGAAAGCAGCACAGAGAGCACCTGTGGGGCTCTCGCAGGTCAGACTCTGACTGGCCCTCAGGCTGCTATGCGCTGACAGGTAGGGGAGGAAAATGTTGGCTCCAAGTGCTCACTCACCCAACAATTAATTACTTGTCCTGTTCCCTCATATCTGCTTGACTCCCCGCTGGTGCCTATCATAAAGGCGACGTGAAAATATCAGTTTAAATTTTACAAAATAGAAATTAGGGACTTGGAAAAGCCATATCCATACAAAACCTAGAAAAGTGGGAAAACAATACGACTGTCCTGGAGATGAATGCAATCCACACTGACATTCAGAACAACTATTTTTCTTTCTTCATTACCCACTTTTAAGAACTGTCAAAAGCCTCATGTCATAAACATTTCTGCATAGTTTTTAAAGGCTTATTCCTTAAGAGTAAGAAAAAAGTATCCTCTGAATTGAATCTGTACAGTAATTAAGGCAAAAAGCTTTCTACAAGGTAATAGGTACAAGAAAAGTGGCAAGAGCGCTGTGGAGGGATTTCTCCCTTCATTGGTGCTGAGCTGCTGCTGTACCAATCTTCCCTGACTCAGCACCAGGGGCATGATGGGAAACGGAATACCAAAAAAAGGCCGTGCATTATTAATAAGAGCCTTGGCATCAAAGCAGAATGATTTGGAAAACAGGAAAATGTCTGCAGAGTAAGAGAAAGAGTAGCAAACAGTTTAAATCATTTTTGGCATGTCATATTATTCAGAAATGTCCACTCTAAGTCATTTTTCTTCTAAGAGGTCTTTTTCTCTTTTAATCCTTAGTTTTAGCCCTAATTCTGATCATTTTATGTCCTTCCTAGCTTAAATTTCAAATGGTTATATTCACAGTCCTGTTAATCTGAAGACTGCACATGCATTCAATCACAATGAAAACAGACTGCAATAGTTCTGCTCTGCAGAAGCCCAAGGAGATGCCATACTCAGGCTGGAACAGTTAGTATCACCTAGAAGTCAAGAGTGTTTTTCAACCATAGAACAAGTGAACATATGGCCTAGGGTCCCAATTCAGCAGGGAAGCTAACGGTGAAAAAATCCATTTACTCTCATAACGATTTTAGGGCCCCTGTGTCTGTCCTCAAATGATCAGGAAAGAATGAAGCTGGAAAACAGTCCAATGGTGAAAGACAATGCTTTGAGTTAACTCAAAATTCAATTCCACATCACTGGTAACACATATCAAATTAAGAATACTAATCTCTCCTCGTAGACCAGTGATTCTCACCCGGGGTGATTCTGCCCCCCACGGGACATTTGACAATATCTGGAGACATTTTTGGTTGTCACAAGCTGGGGGAGAGGGGTGCTATTGGATCTAGTCAATAAAAGACCAGGGATACTGCTGAATATTCTACAATGCACAGGACAGCCCTCCAACAACACAGAATTATCCAGTCCAAAATGTCACTAGTCCTGGGAAGAAGAAACTGTGCCTTAGATAAATCATTTAACTTCTTTATACTTACACTTACTTTTAAATTAACCATTGATATTGTTAGACAAAAAGCACAGCAGTAATGTATAAGTGTGTATTGGTTGATTCATTTTATGATTAATAAACAGACACTTCATTTTAATTCCCTTTAAATTGGACATGTCTTCCTTAATATATGGAGCAAAGACTAACATCTTTTCTACAACATAAAGAATAAAACACATGAGCAAGCTTTATATAAAGCAACTTCTGCTACAGTAACTTAGTACCTTGCTGTAGACAAGGGATCCCTCAGAGAACAACTAGGGAAGTCAGATAAAATACAAAAACAAACAAACAAACAAACAAAATCCCCAAAGTCTGAAGACTCTGGAGAGCTACTGAGGCAACCACGACTTGAGGGAACCAAATCCTGGAGAAGGATGAACCCCTTCCAAGTGAGCCAACACAATGTAGTTGGTTTGTCCCTCAAGGCATTTGCCAATTCTGGGTACCAAGAACAAGGCTGAGGAAGCAGGCAAACAGTGGGCACAGGACTAGAGTCACTGCTAAGAGACAGAGAAACCACAGCAGAACTTCTGGCAGGAACCTCAGGTCTGAAAAAACAAAAATAGAGACTTAAGGGGCCAGGATTCTGGTGAAAGAATTGAGTGAGTTTTCCCCTTAAAGATTAGTAAACTACACAGGTCCGGATGCTAAGACACCAAACAGAAAGCCTCTGAAGAGCAGTTTTCATCCATCCCAAGTGTTGAGGAGAGAAAGATGCAAGTTCAAGACACATCACAGGGAGAGGGTCTTAATGACATCTTAGGTTCTCAGCTCGAATTCCTGCAGGGATAACTCCCTAAAATACAGGCTAACAGGAAGTAAATGGATCAGAACCAAAACCACACCCTAGTTTTGGGAGCTCAATCACTGATAAAATAAATGAGATCAGTCCTCATTCTATTTGCCTAGCAAATGGAGTGAGCCTTCTTTAGAGGATAAAATAATCTAAGGCCACAACAATTTTTTATTCACAACATCCAGTTTTCAATCAACTATACCAGGCATGCCAAGAGATAGGACCAAATGAACGAATGTCAAAAGAAGAACCAGACAATAGGAAAAGATCTACAGGTGATACAGATATTGGAATTACCACTCACAGACTTCAAAAATACCTACATTCAAGAAAATAAAGGGAGAAATAAAGAAAAAAGATGGGGAGAAAACGGAGACCATCACAAAATTGGAATCTATAAAAAAGTACCTAAAAATTCTAGGGTGTTCCTGGTGGTGTTAGCGGCTAGGCTTTGGCACTCTCACTGCCACGGCCTGGGTTTGATCCCCACTCAGGGAACCCACCCCCCAACCAACCATAAATAAATAAATAAATAAATAGATAGATAGACAAATTAATTCTAGAACTGAGAAATCTAGTAATCAAAATTAATTTAATAGATGGGTTTAATATTGGATTAGACAAAACAAAAAAGAATTAGTGAATTAGAAGTCAGAACAATAGAAAACGTCCAGGGTGAAGAATGGAAAATAGGGGAGATGAATAGAAAAATACAGATTTGTACTGAGTGCTAGACTTCAAAAGTGTCCTGTCAAAATAGTGTTTATGGGGAGTTTCCTGGTGGTGTAGTGGCTAAGGCTTCGGCATTGTCAACGCTGCAGCCTGGGTTCAATTTCCAGCCAGGGGACTACCCACATAAAAAAAAAAAAAAAGTGTTTATGTATCCATTGGCTCACCTACGTAGAATGAACATAGGTGTTTCCAGGACAGCACAATAATTAGACAAAAATTTCTAAACTCAATGAGAGATCCTTAACATCATAAAGATGAAGGATCCAATAATTTTAGCTCTCTCTCTAGCAATCTCAAAGTTAAAATGGTCAAGGCAGTGGTCAGATTCAAATGGCTCCATTTCTGCCCAAAAACTAACTAGAGTTCTTAAAAGTACAAATTTATAATATTCTTTTAACCAACATTTTATTATGAAAAATTTCAAACATACAGCAAAGTTAGAAGAATTTTATAGTGAACATCCATATACTCACCATCTTGATTCTACTCTTAACTCTGTTATCACAAATATATCCATCTATCCATCCAGCAATTCATCTTATTTTTTATGGTTTCCAAGTAAACTGCAGAGATCAGTGTACTGTCCTATATTTCATTAATAAGAGATCAATATTTGCATAAATTTTTCACTTTTTTGGTGTAACATTTCATAAAACAAGTGCACATTTGCTGAGTTTTGACAAATGCACACACCTATGCACACATACCAAATTCCTATCAAGAAAGGAAACCTTGCCACCACCAACTCTGAAAGTTTCTTCAAGCCTCTTCCTAGTCAATCCTTATGCTTACTTCGACCTTCCAGAACAAGTGTTATTTTTAACCCACTATTTGTTAGAATTGCATTTTGAACAATCTTTAAGTCTTTGGTGTAGAGTTAATCTTTAACTCTTTACACTAAATGTAATGTTTAAAAGGACAATCACTTTAATTATAAAATATTAAATGAAAGCATATTCCTGAAATTAAATTTAATATGCTTATATATGTAAAGTAGAAAAAACTACTTTAAATTCTTATAAATTTAATAGCTAATTTACTGCCAGTATCTTTCAATGTGATAATACCTAGTGCCAAAAAAGGCACACTGACTGGCATGTTCAACTGTCCAACCTATGTAGCCTTTATATTCTTGTTTCCTGAAATTCTACTTTTATTAATTCATGGAAACATAAAATATTCTAGGGAAAAATCCTCACCCTTCAATTTTATCTATGATTTATATTCCTTGAATATTTGGCTTTTCTTTCTGCATATAACCAAACCAAATCTTTCTTGGCAAGAATGGATTCCTCTCTCTATTATGAACTGTGGTTACCTGGCTTTATCTGGCAACCAATTAATTTAACATAAATTAGCAGATTATGCCTGTACACTGGTCCTAGAATATTACTTAATAGATGATAGCAGATAAGAGCTATCTTTAAGAGCTGTAAGCAATCAAAAAGGTGCTTGTTGAACCAGGCAGAACTTCCTTAAGGATTAAGTAATTTGTTATTATTGTTTCTGAGACTACCTATAGGTAGGAAAATATGAATCATTCTGACATTACTATTATATAAAACCCACACCAAACAATTTTCATTGGTATATGGTAAAGTCTGCATTTTATTATAGGACTGAAAACCTGTCACTTTGTCTCTAGAATATACATTAACACTTAAAGTTAGTATATAAAACTATACATATAATGTTTTTGAAAAATCACACCCATACCAAAGAAAGAAGAAACAGCACCAAAATGTTAATAGTGAAATAATTATCTTTGGGTTGTGAGATTTTAGGCTGTCTTTATTTTCTTTATGCTTTGCTGTATCTTCCAAATTTCATACACCGAATATATTACTTTTCTAATCCAAAATAAATAAAAACTATGGGGGGGGGGACACAAAACCCTAGGAATACTGACCTGTAATGATACCCATCACACATTGATCAGAGAGCCACTATCCTTGCTGCTCACCCCAAAGATGCATATAACCTGTTGGTTTTTTTTCAGAATCATAACACTTTGACATTCCATTCACCCCATGTTTGTAAGGACAGCAGACAGTAATTCAACTGTTTTAAACCTATGCCCCCCCCCCCCCATAATCATGCCTTTCTCACTATCTTTGGTGTATTCCCATCTGCCAAGTTTTTTTTTAACTTATTCACTATAGTCTGGATTATAAAAACAATAGGTATGTTGAGTGTGCTTTTTCTATTTATATGTAATACAAGACTCTTTCTGCCTCACCCCCAACCAACAAACAAAACAAAAAATCCTGGTGTGATCATATCATCATCATCACCACCATCACCACCATCCAATGCCAACTTTATGAAAATCCTTGGCTTAATAACTAGACTGGGAATCAGATGTAGACTTGGTATTGCCTGGGAGACTGAGTAAATCCTTTACCACCTCTAAGGTTCCTTTCTCCATCTGTAAAATACAGAAGTTGTTACAGTAATCTTGAATACCCTCTCTCACTCTTTTATTTTGCAATTCTGAATGAGTTCCCCAAACAAACCTAAGATTACAGTCTCCCAACAGGCATCAATCAAGGAACCGGTTAACATTTATTAGATATGCTCGCCAATGCCAGGGGCCTTGCTAAGCGCTTCACTATGAGGTAGAAACAATTATCATCCCATTAAGAAACTGAAGTAGGAACAGAATGGCTCAGCAACTTGCCCACACTCACAAATTGCAGAGCTGGGACAAAAGCTCAGAAGGTGTAGCTCCAAAGCTCATTTGAGGTTTCTATCTCCCAGATGCAGGTGAATTACCTTTGTCCTAAACACCACCATAAAACTTAAGTGTTTCTAAAGGTCTGTAAGCCAGATGATTGACAGAGATCAAGCTGCTAGCTTTCTACATCTGTGATCTCTAGGACTCTAGGAATTGAGCAGAAATATCCTTACTATCTCAGAATTATACATCATGAAGAAGCAAGCTTACTTACCACTTTCAAAAGCCTGTCTGAAGTTGTGTTTATGCTCCGATATGATTACCTCAGCTCCCTGGTTAGATAGTGCAAATAAGGGTAGGGTGCCAGTTTGACTCCAGGGCAGGCTTGCAGCTGTGCATAAAGAACAACTTTTTGCATAAGGAATAGCCTGAGGGAAGTTCCCCAGTCCCAGACAGCAACCTTATAAATGCCTAACTCCAGTCACAAGAGAGAGATAATGTGAAGAAGGACAAAGGTGCAAAACAATTCCTCTCGGCACTTAGAAAGTAACTCAGAAGCACATGATAGAAAGTAACTCAGAAGCACATGATGGACACCAGATTTCAATGTAACAAGTGGCCACATTATTCCATTCACAAAAAAAATACCAGAACTGATATGGGCTGATAAAGCAAGCTCAGCAGAAGTCTAATCTGCTCTTCCTTAAAATGCATCAGACAGCTTAAGTACACTATTTTTTTTAAGATGTTAATTTTTCACATTAGTTTACAAAGAGAAGCTACACAAGTTTTGATCCTCATACTTTAAAGTTCCCTTCCTGTATAAACAGAGAAATTGTGCCCAGATCAGAAAAGAAATGGGCTTATTTGAACTTCACAATTACTCCTTTGGGCCAGGCCTATTCTACTAATCCGGTCATTTACAGGTTTCCAAACAGCTACCAGCACCTATTTTTCTTCTTCCAACTGTATCTTTCAAGAGTTTACACTTCTCTTCCCAAGTCAAAAGGAATGAAAAACAGTGACTGATGTGGTGGTAGTATAGCTCAGTGGTAGAGCACTGGACTGCAAAAACAGCACCTGAAAAAAATCTGATCTAATCAAATGTATCCTAATTCTATACAGGCAGCATAGACTTAATCACGAGCGCACACTCTAGCCAGGAAAAACACAAAGGGGGCTTGGGCTCAAATTACACCTCTAACCCTTACAAGTTATATGGCCTTGAACAAATTATTTAACCTCTCCAAGCCCTGGTTTTCTCATCTGTAAAACACTACATCTCACGGATAGTGTGTTAATAGAATAATACAAGTAAAACGCCCATAGAAAGGGCTTAACAAATGGAAGCAGTATCTGAGTCGGAAGAAGGGGAGAGACAAAGGCAAACTATTGACCAGGACAGTCACTTCTGGGAAACAGGCTTTCTCCTACACTACAGTCCTGATCTAAGTCACAGAAAAGGTGGAAGGCGGGCAAGGGAAACCACTCACCATAAGAACATGGACTAGATGTTTCACTTTATCACCCTCTGGTTAGCTAAAAATGCAGTCTACAGGAAGAAATCAAGACTATCCTGTGCATTAAGAGCTACAGAAAACAGCCTTAAAAAGTATTTCAGAAAAGTTTGGTGACTATATTTTCAGAATGCAAAACCAGGTGACATGCTCAGGGCAAATAATTCCAGCCCCCCTCCCCAATTGTGAATTTACTTACCAAAAAGTTTTATATAGCCCCTTCACCATCACCTTTTCTTCCCAAAACAATTCAGTCCTAAAGCCCATAGGTGGGGCCAAGCTAGGCAGGTCCATGCCTGGAGCAGCCAGGGGAGACTTGATGGGCCAGAGAGTGATGTCTGACAGTGGACAGCAGGACAATGAGGCTGCCCTGCATGGGGTGTCAGAGCCAGGAAGGGTGAGGAGGGTATCCAGCAGGAAAAAGGAGGATGCTAGGGTGGGGTATCAGAGTTTAAGCAGGGGAGAGAATAGTGTCCATACAGGAAGGAGGGGGCAGCCTGATGCAGGGTGTTAGAGCCCAGGTGAGGTAAGGAGGGTACCCATGTTGGAAGACGGCCTGCAGCAAGTTGTGGGAGCTCGAGGCGATGAGGAAGGAGGACAGACCAGCAAAGAGAAGTTTGGGGTAAGGATGTCCAAAAAGGAAATGGGGACAGAGTGCCATGGTTATATATGAAGGATTGACCAAATAAATAAATATATTAAGGAAAATGGGAGCTAGGATTCTCACAGTCAAGAAGGGAGTTACAAATATGGGAAGGAAGCAAACTAGAGTGAACCCCAAGGTATTGGAATTAAACTGTAGGTACTGGTATGGACTCACAATTTTCCATATACATATATATACATGTAGAACTAAATAGAGATCACAATGTGTGTGTATGTGTATACAGACATATATTCTATAGTACTATACATCGAGAAGGCCTGGAAGTCACAAAACTCCAGCAACAATGAGTGAACCCAGATCTTGGCTTCTAAATACTCATACTTCACAAAAAAAAAAAAAAAAATCAGTTCTTTGGAAAAACAGGTGATTCCTGGTCTGGGATAAGGAAAGCACAAAATGTACCTAGAGGGAGTTCCCTGATGGTGTAGTGGCTTAAGGCTTTGGCGTTGGTGCTGTCAGCGCTGCGGCCTGGGTTTGATTCCCAGCCAGGGAGCTACCCACATACCAAAAAGCAAAAAAAAAAAAAAAAAAAAAAAAATGTACCTAGAATACCTTGTTATGCCAGGAAGTAAGGAAGTGTTCAAGGATGATGGGTACATGTCAAAAGGACAGATGCCAGGGCAAAGGGGTTCCCATTGGCCTAATCAGGACAACTGGGCATGAACATAAATAGTAGTAACATTAAAACCACAAGTCCATGCTGATAAAAATAAGCAATTTTTTAAAATTAAAAAGCATGGACCCATATTAAAACTGATGGACTGATCGATAGAAAAATACACTGAAAAGTCTGATAAAGAACAAGATATTTGTATAGTTTTAAAGTGCCTCCCCACAAAATACTGATTATAAAAGGGAAAAGAATTACTTTATGGTGGAAAAACTAGACAGATACCCCCTAAATCAAGTGACCAAAGTTAACATCATCAGCAATGGGACAGGAGTTCCCTGGTGGTGTAGTGGCTTAAGGCTTCGGTGCTGTCAACGCTGAGGCCTGGGTTCGATTCCCAGCCAGGGAACTACCCACATACAAAAAAAAAAAAAAAAAAAGGCAATGGGACAAATCACAATCCCATGTCACTTGAGAGGATACACTGAAAGGATAAATATGTAACGTTTCTCTGATTTTGCTGCCAAAGATGCATAACCTGAACCTAACCATGAGACATCAGACACACCCAAAGTGAGATACATACTACAAAACAGCTAGCTAGCCTGTCATCCTCAAAAGTATCAAGGTCATGAAAGTCAAGGAGAGACTTAGGAACTTTCCCAGATTTTCCTGAAGGAGACTAAAAAAACATGACAACTAAACACAATGGATGATTTTGAACTGGATCCCTGTGATACAAAAAACATTATTGGGGCAACTCACAAACCTGAATGGAGACTGGAGGATTAGATGGCCATAGAGTATCAATTTTTCTTTTTTCTTTTTGGTTGGTTCCCTGAACAGGGATGGAACCCAGGCCACAGCAGTGAGTGTGCCAAAGCCTAGCCACTACACCACCAGGGAACCCCCCTCAATGTTAATTTCTTAACTTTAATGGTTGGATTGTCCTTTATTAGAATGTACTTGTTTGTTTTAAAACACACTCTAGTATTTTGGGGTTATGGGGCATCATTTCAGCTAATAGTTCAAAAAAAAAGTTGCTGTACTATACTTGTAACTTTTCTGTAATTTTGAGATTTTAAAACTCTTCAAAAATAATTTTTTAAAGTTTCACATATTTATACAAATGGCACCACATTTTGTCTTACAGACAGTTCTGCTACAATACTTACTTTGAAAATGCACATTGGTTAAAACACAATTGATGTATGAGCATAAATGGGATTTCAACCATGAGGAACACCCAGAAAACAGACACACAGTCATGCACGCACCTCAAACATCTACCAGTGACCTCAGTTTACCAGGTGGGCATCTCATACACATTTGATATTACAACTCTCAGTGCTACTACAGATTACCCTCTGCCCACCACTTCACAACAACTGAGAAATTAGACAGTGCTTTCTAATGCCCACTTCCACAAGCAAACTGTAGATCTTTTTCAAAGTTAAAGGCCCTGTTTATGGTTTTTCTTAACCATTTAACTTATGTAAAATTGTGCTGTTTTCATTAGGTTCCTTCTTTTTTTTAATGTGTCACCAATGAAGTTTTGGGAGTTGTGTGCTTAACCCCATTTTTTCCTATAAGCACTATAGTTTTTAATCAAACATTTTGTATAGCATGGTGATTTTAGGAATGCCTAAGTCATGTTATTGAAGTAACTATTTAATATAATCATGTTTATAGAAAAGAATAAATTATATGACATCAACAATACCCCCATTCTGTACATACAGGTATATGTATTTTTAAAAAAGGGTGTGGAAAAAGAAAATATCACATGTAGTTTCAACCTAATCGTTTCCAACAACTCAGAAGCAAAGAAAACTCCTAAATTTTCATTATGTCTAATGTTCCAGATGGGATCTTCCAAAGGGCTAGGAAAGCCTGGGTCAGCCTAGAGAAGCCTACATAAATTAACTTTACAGATTTAACTCCTTTAACTACAGGTTTAAAGGGCAAGCTGTGAAAAAAACAAAGGAAGTAATGGCAGTAATGTGTATACTTAGCATGGCCAGGGCAGCCCAACCTTTGGTTTCTGCTCAAGTAATCTGATATATCTTTGAATAGCTTTTCAATCATTCAAAGTTTAGTTATTCTTGACAAACCAGGGGGTTGGGGGGGGGTGGCAAACTGAAGAAAAATAATCACTAAGTACTTCTGAGAAAGCATTTATTTCTACTTTGTAGAATCCAATCAAAAGAGGAGACAGATCAATACACTTTCATACTAAATTAGCCAAACTGTCAGAATATTTAATGAAATTTGAAATTCTTCTACTTAATTTCATTAATAATATTTAGGAATGAGATTCGATCAACTTGACGCCAAAGGGGGCTAAAATTTCCCATCAGGTTTTCCACATATTGGTAAACAGAGCAGGTATGTTTTCTTTATAGCTTTCAAAAATCCCTTGCCAGAAATAATCTTATATCAAGACACTATGTTGAGTTATACTGGAGAAACACAGAACTAACCAGGAAAAGATGTTATAGCAGAGATTGTAAAAGGTTATTATAGCACAAACACAACATTTACTAAATTGCTGCCACCCTTCTAAAATCAATTCTCTCAGTCGAGCAATTCCTAAAGTGCAAAATTTTAAAATATCTGTGTGTATAAAGATGAGACAGAAACCAAAAATAAGAAAACAATTGAGATGAAAAGATGATTATGAATAAATTGCTGTAATTTCCTTTTATCTTTCTTAAAATTGATTTCATAGTTTAAAAATATTGTTCAACAGAACAAAGGTGGTAACATTTGTTAGATCCAACTTAAACATGATTCTGGGATGTTTCTGATGACACAAGTTTACATAAATAATCTACTGCATCTGTTCAAATATCACAATGAAAAGAGTCAGATTTTCAGACATACAACCCCAAACCATAGCTTCGATCTATATAGACTGTTTTACTACTTTAAAAATAGAACAATTAAACTAATAGAACTAACAATACTAAAATTGGTGTTGTTTAATTTGTGGCTACTGGGGAATGTCACTAAACATATACCACAAAATCTGTGCCAAAACAAGTCCTAAAAGAGGTAATTTTTGCCATTCTTTCCATTGCAACCTTTGCACTTGGCTTGGTCAAAGCTGACGTAAATAGGTACAGAAATTAGCAATACATCTCAGAAAAAAAGTCCAAGGAAATCAAAATAACACTAGTGGTACATACACCAGCAGTAATCATCTGCTCCCAGGGCACCTCAGAGCCTTCATCCTCACAGCAGGAGCACCTGCTCCCCCAGGCCAGAGAACCGTGGAGGTAACACTGCTGCAGCACAGAAAGGCTTATCCTTTGCAAACATGCTGACCCTTGTTCTTCCAAATCTAAATTTCAGGGGTTCAAATGAAGGACAGGGTAACAGAAAAAATTAAATCCTCTGGAAACTTGGCTGTAATTAACTGCTTCAACCTGATTCGACCATGTACCAGTTCATCTGAGTTGCTAACACTAGCAGAAATTTCCTTCTTTCCCTCTCTCTCTCTATTCCAATTGAACACTGTGATTAAGGGATTGTGAAAGGGGATGGAGACATCTATCTGTTGAATACCTAACAACTTAGCAAGACTTGCAAACATCTGACAAATATTCTCTCCTTTAATCCTCACAGTAATCCCATGTTTATAGACTGCCTTCCCTTTGTACATATAAAGAACTGGATCGACAAGACATCTGGACAAAAATGTATTCCAATTATCCAAAAGCTTGAAAAATCCAGGTTATTAATTAGCCAAAACCTGTATTAACATTTTGGGTTTGTTTGGGGTTTCTTTTGTGGGAGGGAGATGGCTTTGGGTCTTTTCACCTTTACACTTGTGAAAAAATTAAAATTAAAAAATTACCTTTGCTCATGGGGGTCCATTATATTATTCACTCTACTTTTGTACGTTTAAAATTTTTGATAATAAAATAATCAATCTTAAACATAAAGCGCACCACAAAGCAGTTCTTACCCCCAGTGATGAAAAAATTCAAATAAATCCAAATCTTTTAATTCAAACAAATCTTAAGGACTTCTAGATACTTAAAACCAGAATGAAAAAGCCAGGCAGGCCAAGTCAACAATGAAACAGAAAATCAAGCCAACACCAAAACCAAAACATTTCACTTCCTCCCACTCTCACATTCAGACACACACACACACACACACACACACCGCACAATGAAGGATTCCAGTTGTCCCTTCCAAACAAAGCAACTGAAGGATGCCAGCCTGGCACTGAATAATAAATAAAAACTGAAAAATAATCTTAGCAAAAGAGACAGGTTATTCCCACCTTCCATACAACATCATGGAGCACTAGAAACTAGTATTTATGAATACTTTCCATACCATGCATATGGGCTTCCAATTTCAGAAAGGTTCTTCCTTATCTATCCTCAGAAGTAGTAAATATAAAAAACAGTTTCTCATTTCTTAGGCAAAAACTATCTCTCAAATTAAAGATAGGTAAGCATATTCAAAACATAAAAGTATAGCTTTTACCATAACTCTGAAAACACCAAAGCCATTAACCTAAATACTTTTCTATTAAAAATCAGAAAACATGTTCCTAGCAATATATAAGAATTTTATTGTCTCTGCTCCATCCTAAATTAGGATTGACTGTCCACCAATTTTTCTCATTTAAATTTTAAATTTAGGTACAAGACAAACCATTAATAAATTCATTTGTATTTTGCAATTTCAAAGCATTATCATACACATACTATGTAAGACACAAAGTGCCTAACAGGCTTAAAATCCATGTTGAATCCTAAATGGTTAAAACTTAAAACTCCTACTTGTCATCTGTCTGCGAATTGGGTTCCCACATAACCAAATATCTGACTGCATTTGGCATAATTAATCTGAAACTATGCTATGAATCACACTTTCGATTATAACTGACATTTTCACAAATACATCATGTTTTTATTTGATCCTCTTTGCTCCTTACCTTGAAGTTTTAAATAAAAAAAATAAAAATAAAAAAAAAAGAAGTTTTAAATAGTTAGTATGCAAACCTTTAATTTACCCAAATGAGCAGGGAACTGGCTAGCTGTATTTTTTAAGACCTCAAGATTTTCTGCCTCAACTTTACTTCACTGCCTTAAAAAATAAATATTTATTGAGCACTTACTGTGTGTCAAAACAGTGTTCTAGGCTCTAGAAGTACAGCAATGAATAAGAGAAACCAGGCTCATGCATTTAACACTGAAATAGGTCTAAGGATGAAAAGGAGTATGGGAAGGAGTTAGCCAGTGAAAAGGATAAGGAAAGAGCCTAGTCTGTGCTGGAAACCATGTGGAGGCCCACCTGGCTGGAGGGCAGGGAGAGGAGTGGCACTGTGAGGCTTGAGAGTGAGGTAGAGGCCAGATCACCAATGGCCTTATAAGCTACAATAAGGAGTTTAAACTTTATCCCAAGAGCAGTGAGAGCTGTTGAGGGGTAGAAGAAAGAGTCATCATGTCTGCCAAATGCTTCTTGAGCTTCTGCTAAGTGCCAGACTTCCAAATCTGCTATTCCTCAAGGTGGAAGGGAAGAGGCCTCAGCATGTACATACTGGTCCCAAGAGAATTTGAGTTATTAAGAAACATCAGGTAATTGCTCATCACCATGGCCATGGTTCTGTTCAGGAGATAAACAGCAGAAATATTCCCAGTAACTAAGACCACCACCATGACCACCACGACCATGACCACCACCACCACCCATCACCAAGGACAGGCACAACCAATGGGCCCCAATATAATAAGACATTAAAGGTCTTTTCAAGAATTTCTTTAAATTTTTCTTCTGTCTTAAGTATCTAAAATTAAAATACATTCGCTATGATTCCTAGGATTTACGGAATGTTAACAATTGAACATTAGGGAGTTAGTTCCCTGGTGGTGTAGTGGCTAGGCTTCGGCACTGTCAATGCTGCAGCCTGGGTTCGATTCCCAGCCAGGGAACTACTCACAAGAATTAAATAAATAAATAGATAGATAGATAAATAAATAAATAAAACAATTGAACATTAGCTGACCTGACCCTCAATTGAACACGTCCATCCAGGAGTATGAAATCATTCAAAACTCTGAAAATTTTTTACTAAAGCTATGCTCCCTAGCTGAAGTAAAAAAAAGGAGCAGAGATATGTCTGCTTCATTCATACACTGTAGGGGAATATAATAACATATAGAGATTAAATTAATGAAGTTAGTTTTAAGAAAATAGCCAAATCAGACAAATGCAAAGCCAAGTTATAATTTTTTTTCTTTTATCCAAGCCTCAGAATACAAAAATTTCCCAAGTACCCACCGGTCTTTTAATCACTAGCATTCACAAAATACATTTGACATTCAGCTGATACCAGCGGGACAAATCAAATTGCCCAATTTTATCATGTCAGAGTCGTAGGGGTCCAGCAGGTTTTACATGTTAGATTTTTCCATTTCCTCATTCTTTAGCAACCTCTTCATTTTCTGGTAACATTTTGAAGGAAACAGGAAAAAAATGATCCTATGCTCACGTCACACATCTCCTAGTCATCCAGGGACATCCTGGCAGCCATTTCTCATCACCACCTGCTGTCTTGTGCCTGTGCCATGGACTGGGGAGGCACAGGGAAATAGAATGTTCTGGTGAATAAAGAATCATCAATATTCAAAGAATCAAAAGACAAAAAAAAAAAATTACTCAATACCAAACTCAAAGCCATGCCTCCAAGTCGTCATTGTAACTACCACACTGATTAAATAGCAAAATAAAAAAGGTACTGGTTAATGGAGATGTGAGGCCGACAAAATGCCAAGTAAAATTTTCTTTATCTTCAAAATCATCAGGTCCTTTCATTTCTGTATGGAAAAAAATTAAACCAGTTTATTAACAAGGTTCACCAATCTGTTATATTTTCCAAATTTCTCCTCTATGTCATATGATTAATCAGTAAACTGTATCACATCAAAAATTTGGTGTCCCAACATCTGGCCCTGTTTGACTTGGACTTCCAGAGAACTGCAATGAGAAGCAGAAAACATTTAAATTGAAGTCATAATTCAGTTTTACTGAACAAAATAATCAACAAACAAAAAACATCAAGTAAGATGATATGGATAATCCCCCTTTCCTCAGAAAAGGTCATAGGCTCTTCAAACACTTGAAATATTTAATGGAACCTATAGCGCATGTCAAGTTTGGCAAGTAGAGTAACTATTTTAAAGACAAAAAATCAGAAATCAAGAACCAGCATTAAACTTAAACAAGCATGAGCAAGATAAACCAAAAACCTTGACTCCTGCCTTCTCAAAAATCAGATGACTAGTAGCTTGTGTAAAAAAATGCCTACCAATAACCTTAGCATGAGAAATGTCTATCAGACCTTCACAGGCAGAAAAAGGTATGAGCACACTGCAGGGAACAAAAGTTATATACTATCTACTGAGTATTTCTAAAAGTACAAACAAAAGAAAAAAACAGATAAATTAGACCTCATTAAAATGAAAAACTTTCCACATCAAAGGACACTATCAAGAGAGTGAAAAAAACAACCTAAAGAATGGGAGAAAATACTTGCAAATCACGTATTTAATAATGGTTTAATATTTGGAATACAATACAAAGAACTCCTAACAACTCAACAACAGACAATCCAATTTAAAAAATGGGCAAGGAACCAGAATAGACATTTCTCCAAACAAGACATACAAATGGCCAATAAACACATGAAAAGATGCTCAACTTTATTAGTCACTAAACAAATGCAAAGCAAAATCAAAACCAGCTATCTTTTCACACCCACTAGGCTTGCTGGTAGAGGAGGGGAGGGAAAAGGAAAAGAAAAGGGAAAGGGAGGGAGAGAGGACAAACAAGTGTTGGTCAGAATGTGGACAAATTAGAACCCTCATACATTGCTGATGGGAACATAAAATGGTACCACCATTGTGGGAAAGCCTGGCAGTTCTGCAAAAACAATTAAATAGAATACCACACAACCCAGCAATTCTACTCCTAGTTATACCCCAAAGAACTGAAAAGAGAGATTCAAACACATACTTGTACACCAATATTCATAGCAGTATCATTCACAATAGCCAAAGGTGGAAACAATTCAAGTGTTCAACAGATTAATATACAATGGAATATTATTCAGTTATACAAAGAATGCACTTCTGACACATATTACCACATGAATGAACCTTGAAAATATCATGCTAAGTGAAGTAAGCCAGCCACAAAAGGATGAATATTATATGATTCACTTATATGAAGTATCTAGAAAATGCAAATTCACAGACTGAGGTAAGAAGTAGGGAGTTATTGCTTAATGGTAACAGAGTTTCTGTTTGGGATGATGAAAAATTTAGAAATAGCAGTGATGGTTGCGTTACATTGCGAATGTAATTAATGCCACTGAATTACATACTTAAATTACCAAAATATGTGGCAAACTTTATGTTATATAGATTTTGCCACCCCCCACCCCAAAAAAAGGCAAAGAAAAAAGGTACAAAGTAGTTTTGGGCAAAATGAATTCCAAGTCACCTCAAAATCGGGATTAACCCCTTCCCCCACTGTAAATGCAATCCAACATTGGTGAGGTTGGCTTGCCCAGACATTTTCTTCACTCAGTTCGTTAAATATTTAAGTGCACACAATGTGGTAGGCACCAGCCTGGGCACAAGAAAATTACAATCCAGAAAACTTCCCTATAACTTTAGGTTATGAGGATATGGATAAAATGATCTTTCCTTAAAAAGTTAAAAGATTAAATGTTTTTAAAATACACAGATTCAAAGTAAGTACATCAAGGATCTTAATGCCAGTCCACTATTGTCTTTGCTCCATCTGCTTTAAATTCCTTAAATTGGCATTTGTGTCATTTTTCTGAACTGAAATAAAATTACTCTTTTTTGGTCCACTGATAAGAAAATATATACATCACAATCATGAATATACTTAAGTCTTGGTGCCTAAAAGCAGAACTCCTCAAAGTGAAGTAATTAGCAATTCCATGAGGAAAAAAATGCTTCTGTTTTTCCATCTTTCCAAGTTTATCGCTGTTCAATACATGAAGATTAAGCAAAAGTTTAAATGTCTATTGATTATACTATGAGGACCACTGAGAGGTAAAAAAAAAAGTCCCTCTTTACTGGTATTTAAATGTTTTGCATCTTTTTAATAACATAAACAATTGTGCTCACTAGTACACCTTAGATTATTAATTTAAGTTTTAAAACACAACACTGAGGTTTCCTACAATGTATACTTTCCTGTACTTGATACCCCACAGTCTTCATCTTCATAATTGCCTCAGAGAACTGAGAACTGTTCATAATTGATGACAGTAACTAGGGTACCTCAGAAACAATGGCTGGGTTCCCTTCTGGTTGTAGCAAAGTACCTGCATTTCTCTGTAACTGGGAAGGAGGAGGAGGAGGAATAATACCTAGAGTCTAATAATTGCTTACTCAAACTGACAAAAGGAGGGAGGGAAAGGGGGAATTTGAGAAGAGACAGCACTTTAAATTATTCAATGTGATTCCCATGCTTGGGAAAACAGTGAATTCAGGGATCAGCAGTAGGTATGAATGTTCTTTAGTATAAAGCCACAATATAAAAAGAATTACTGGGTCAAAATGTAATATTCATTTTCATTTAACATCCAATTACCTAGATGACTGAGGATGGAGCAGGAGCTAATGAGTCAAGGGCTCTATTTCATGCTTAAAAACAAAAGTGTGAAGCTAGAGGAAAGGATTGATTTAGCAGATTAAAACTTAAAAGGATTACTCAGAAGACAAAAGATGGGGGGGTGGGGGGATGGTCTTAACATTCCAAAGACATTTCCGTAACACTCTTTTAGTTTTTTCCATTGACCAAGACAACATAATTTTTTTTCCCTTTCTCACAAGAATTTAAAAGATAGAGTTCAGTGTAGAAATTCTTAGTCTTTTTAGGGCATGTGTCCTAAAACAGTAGCACTGCATAGTGTGTGAACTTCTCCATTCACCCCAAACAGTGAAATTGTGAAGTCTGATGCTTACACACACAAACACTTCACCATTCTAGCAGCACCGCAGCATCTATGGCTCAGTGTTTCATTAAAGCTGGGAGAGTAAGTGAATGGGAAATCTGAATTTTTTAAAATAGTGACAGAAGTCATTATTCCTTTTTAACTTACAGGTGCAACTCACACTTTCTCAGAATCACGTTAACTTCAGATCTAAAAGGGACCCTACAATTTGTTCATTACCTCAGTTTACAGATGAGAAAATGGAAGTAAAAGTTTGTATCTAGTTATTGGTAAAGTCAGACTGGAGGCAAATTCTCCTGTCAGCTTAGTAATGGCATTAGACCATTGGACATCTCCTATGGTTATAAATAATAATTGGAAACGTGGAGATTTGTGTCAAGTTCTGTGCTAAGCTGTTTTACACACATATTCCACCTAATTCTCACAACAACCCTCAAGAAGATAGTATCCTCTATTTGGCATAGAAGAAAATTTATTTGCCCAGTCAGGGCTGATCCAAACCTAGGTCTGGCTGATTTCTAAGCTAAAATTCACTCCTATTCTACTGTCCCTACAAGGTCCTGACCCAACTCATCTCCTACCACTCTCCCATTACTCACAAAAATCCAGCAGTCAACCTTCACTTAAGCTCCCTGCCGCAGGGCCTTTGCATGTGTTGTGCTTCCCAAATCCATTGCAATAACCACCCCACAGATCTGTGAGTGACTAGTTCTATCCCTTCAAGTCAAACATCATCTTTTCAATGAGACTCTCCCTAACCACTCAATCTAAACTAGACCCTCAGTGACTCCTGCCACTATCTGAAATTATCTTGTAATATTGGCCATCTTCCCAAAAGAATAAAAGTACCACCTGGGCAAAAACTTTCCACTAGAATGAAAGCACTAAGATGGCAGAAATGTTCTGCCTTACTCATTTCTAGACTACCCAATACCCAAAAGACTGTCTGACAAGAGGAGGTACTCAAAAAAGAATGAAAAGAAACGGAAAAAAGAAAAGAAAAAAGAAAAAGAAAGAAAAACTATTTGTTGAACAAAGGAAAGAATGCCTATGTCTGAACCTCCATCTCCTTAAGGGCCAGTATCATACAATTCAGCAACTGATTACATACTTTATTTTACTCTAGTTGTTTCTTGTGAATGATGATTAATCTTGTCTTTGCAACCATATGTGCAATTGTACATGCCTCAGGGATATCTTATAATTTTCTGCTCTGAGCAAGTTAATAACTCAACCCAGAATTATATGATCAGCTATAAAATTAAAGAAGCAGTCAAAAGGCTTGAATTCAAATATCTCCTATAGCTGGTAACATGACAGGTAAACACTCAAATGCTGGGTTATTGACTCATAGATCTTAAATTCCTTTAATATTCTCACAACTTTCAACGAAAATCTACCTAGTATGCAAAGGAACACATTTCTTAATTTAGTCAGTATTAGAAACTAAAGAGTAACTGCTCTTTCAATAGTAGTACATGCAAGCCTGCCTCTTCTCATGATAGCACCACTAACTTCTTTCAAGGCAACACCCAACCTGTTTGCTTCTAATTATCTTTTATCTTGACCAATGTTAACCTCCGGTTTTCTGTGTGTCTTTGATAGGCCTCAACAGCATCACATTCCTTACTTCTTGCTTGCTCAAGTTTTGTTTGCTTTATATTTCTATGGTTGGATGTACCCAACATATCTTACATTATCTAAAAAGCTATGAAATTAGGGTAAGTATGTCAGTAGCATTTTGAATTCTATGGCTTTGGAATTCCTACCCCCGGAAGAGCTCTATCGAGTCACAGCAACACAAACAGACCTTCCTTCCTGGTGATTTATTACACATTCCTCCCACTGGCCTGTCAAGCTCAGGGGGGAAAAATGTCTGGATTGGAGCAGAATCATCTACTGGCTAGAGTATCAATGGCCTGGAACAGTAACTGATACTGTCTGAACAGCTGATTCCAAAGACTGTCCAAGTCTAGGAGACTTTCACTGTTAAAAACATTTCAGTTCCAAACCCAAGACCTTGTTTCCAACATGGCAAAATTCTGCAGAGAGGACATAAAACATGACCAAAGTCCTGGTCAAAAGGTTGTTGTTCAGATTTATAACTTCAACCTATTCTCCAAATATGATCTCCTTCTAAGAATGACATGATGCAATACTCAAAGAAAATATGTGAGTGTTCGTGTACAGGCACATATGGAGGGAGAGGGGTATCTTTAACAGGGTGAGGCTTCTTAATTTTCCAAACTAAAATGACCCATATTTCACCATATTTATTTCATTCCAGAAAAGTTTAGGAAATGCACTGAGGCATTTAGAGGGCATTTTCATGTAAGGAACAACAATGAAAGGATGTTCTCATACAATACTTAACTGGGGAGAATCTGAAATGTCCAATGACAATTATTAGAAAGTCACATTTGAGTATATAAAACATGTGTCTTATCTAAAATCTTAGGTCCGGTATTTGTATAGACTGTGAATGAATTTTCAACTTTCTATATGTAAAAACATCACATTAAGATTGATTAAGATGCAATTCTAGTTTTTCCAACAGCTTTGTTTTTTGTGCAAGTATAAGATCAGAGAATCAAGTAACTTGCTCAAGGTTATCTAGTCAAATCAGGTGGGATTAGAATTACTAGCTCCTGCTTTCCAAAAACCAGCCATAAATCAAACTTTTCTTATAACTAAGCAGGCCAAAGGGGAAAAACCATTCCCCATTTCCTTTCCTCAATAATCAAAGGACAAAAGAAAAATTTATTCAAATGGTAGAACTTTTAATTAATAAAATTTCATCAGTGCATAAACTATCACACCTCTAACCATGCATAGGCACCCCTCTCAAAATCAGTAACTTTTAACAAAGGTCAATAACCTCTATACAGCCTTTCCATGTGATGGCACCATAAACTTATTAAGATGTTTTGAAATCAGCACTTCATATGTACATCTATAAATAGTTCACTTATCTTATCTTCTAAAAGACCTGGTCAGACTGGAATATGGAAGTACTCTGAGCTTCTAGCTCTTTTTTAAGGTAAAGGATCATAAATAAATTCTAAGTTTTCTTCAGAACCCTTAAGGGGTATTTCAACAGTGCTGGTAAAACAGGTGATTAATAAACAAGAATCACTCAGGCAGAAAGGACTAGAGAGATGAGGCACTTTTACGACCATATCACCTTCCTCTTCTTTTTTCAAATCCACCACCACACTTTCTGCCCCATCCTTTTCATTCTACTTTTAAACTACTGATATAAAACACTACTTCTGAATTAACAACAACAAAAAAGTCCAATGAAACCGTATTTAAAAAAATGCTACCTGGATTGGGATGGGGATAGTAAAGTAGCTAAGAGTACTTTGTATTTGTTATAAACACACTAGTCTTATTTAGTAATTTTCCTCTCATCCAATCTCCTAAGTCAAATAGTACCATCAACCCCCATTTCAAATGACCCTCAAGTCCAGGAAAAGTTCCCTTTGCTCTGAAACTATGAGTCACTGATATTAAGAGCTGGCATTAGAGCACAAAAGTATTAAGTTAATGACTAGGCTGAAATTGCGGCTGGGTTATATTATATATTAACAACTTTGAAACTTTTATAACCAATGTAATTTTTCTCAACTCAAATTCAAATCTACCTATTTCTGAACATAGTTGTTAACATACTCTTGGGGTGATTTCTCTTTAGCCCTTGAGCACAATGTGGCCACAGGGTATACAACGCAAATCAAAAGCAAGGACTGGAAAAAATGAAACCTAGAAGAAAGTATAAGTCTGACACTTTCTATTATGCCAGAAAACAGAATTGTCATTACTTGGAAATGTCTTAGGTTGAGCAGTACTAAACTGCCGGCATATACAACTGTCTTTGATCTGCAAAAAGAGAAATTTCATATGGTTTGACCTAACTAATATTATTTTCTAAGCTAATTTTAATGATTATCTCAAATAAAGTCTTCATATCCCAAAGCACATAAAACCTCACAGTTTTTTAGATTGCCTTAACCTTCTGAAAAGAATTGCCATCCTCAGGTGATTTGAAAAATTAAGTTGGGGAGTTCCCTGGTGGTGTAGCGGCTAGGCTTCAGCGCTTTCAACGCTGCGGCCTGGGTTCAATTACTAGCCAGGGAACCACCCCCGCCCCCCCCCAAAAAAAAAGAAAAAAAAAAAAAGAAAGAAAGAAAAATTAAGTTCATTAACAGGAAAATCAAGGAAAGTAAAACCATCAAAATACTGAATGTAACCATGTTTTTGTGAACCCTAAAACCACTCTACATCCTTTTTATTGTTCCCCTTTACCACTAACACAATTTGAATCCTAAGCAGATCTGCCTTTTAGCAGACTTACATTTAAGGAGATACAACAAAAAAAGTAAGCGCTCTGCATCCATCCTTTTCAGTGATCAGTGATACAGAAATCTAAGCATGGTAGTATCCCATCACTTTACACTGGGGTTCCACTGACCTAAAAGGATATTTTTCCATTTAGATATGGTTGATTCATGTACCCACCAGAAATAACCTGTCACTTTCACAAAAGAAGTTATGGTTCCAAGACTGCCTCTAGGTCCAAATCCATCATTGCACACCCATTATTATCAGAGTCTAATATCCAATATGCTAATTAACTCTTTTCTCAATTAATTCTACTAATTACCCAACCTGTTCTGCCAAAATTCCTATCTACTCATCTGATCCATCAGGCTACATACAGTGGCTTCCTAAAGGGATGCTTTTCCCAAGACACCTCATAAACTGTTAGGGCAATTTGATGTTGCCTGTTCTATCTTCCTAGATCTATTTTATGGTACAAATCATCAATATTAACCATCAAGTGAAATATACTCTAAAAAAAAATCAGGAGATAATCTCTGGCTCTATCTGGAAATTTCTCTATTCAGTTACAAAGAATGGCACTGGTCACTACTACAATCCTACATGGCATTTCCCTATAGTTAAACCATCAACCTTTTCCTAACACCCAAATAATCCAGACTTTTTCTAGCAGCATTACTCTCCTTGCCTCACCCTCAACAGCATCTCCTGATCATTTTTCACCCTAACCTGAGGTTTTCTCTAGAACCCTGCAGTGATGCCAAATCTTCCATCTACTCCCTTCCTCTAAAGTTTTGGTTTGTTTGTTTTTTAATGAAAACCACGCATCAGGTACAGTGAGTGATAAGTACCTTAAAAGAGAATTTATCTACTTCCATCCTTAAAACCGATGAGGTTAGGATTAGTACCCCATTTTACAGAGGAGAAAAGCTGAGGCTTAATACCTTGCCAAGGTCATGCAGGGCAAGGATTCAATTCCAAATCTGACTTCAATGTTCTCAGACCTTAATGTTCATGCTGTGATTCCTTCTAATCTCTTTCTTCAAGTCCTAGATGTCTGCTCTGTGGTCTTATAAAGTCTCAGGCAGGGTTCAGTTTCTTCAGAGGCTATCTTTCCTTTGAGAAGAACTAGTACCCATTCCATCTTTTCTCCAGGCTCCTCCTTCTCACCTGACAGCTTCTCACCTGACACCACTTCCCCAAGACCCTTATCATATCTCCTTCTTTAGGGCCTATTTAAACGTCTCCTCCGCCCCCAGAGCAGGGATCACAAAATACTGAAGGGCCACCTTCTAGCCTCAAGGCTAGGAGATGGCAGAAGTCAAAGAAAAACATAGGAAGAGACCAGAGAGCACCCCTACCCCAAGTCTCCATTCAGGAAGAAACTGGCAGAGGACCGCAGAGCGGGGTGGGGTGCAGGAAGGAGAGGTAAGGGAGGGAGGTGACAACAGTGTGCCCTTGGGGGTAGGCGGGGCGGGGATTGGGACCGAGATAGGGAAAAGGCCGGGACGCTCCCGAGTTAGCCGACTGAAAGGGGGGTGGACCTCCGTAGGGGGTAGCGGGAGCCACTGGACGAGGAAAGGGATCCCGCCACTTGGAGGAGAATGTGTGTTGGGGAGGAGGACTTGGAGGTGGATTTAACAGGGAAACGTGGAGGAAAGAAAGGGTAGAGATAATGAGAACGAAACGGTGGAGTCACCGGGGAGGCGGGAGGAGGATAGATGGCAACAGGGAAGGTGGGGCGCCTCCAGACCCCGGCACAGGGTCTCGCTGCTCAGCGAGCAGCGGCGGGCGGGGCTGGGGGTTCGGGGTGCGCGGAATGCCGGGAACTGGGGCTTGAGGAGACCCCGGGGGAGGAGAAGCGGGAATTCTCGAGCCGAGAAGCGGGAAGTGGGGGTTCTGGCGAGGCAAGGGCAGGAAAGGGGGTGTCCCAGCACGAAGGAGGGATGTGTGCTGGTACATCGGGGTCGCGAGGGGATGGGGTTAGGAGGGTAGGGGGTGGGCGGCAGGCTGGCGAGGAGAGCGGGGTTCGGACCCCGTCGGGATGCAGAGGGCGGGAATGTCCTGGTGTCACCCGAGGGTCAGGCTGGGGTCCCCGTAGTCTTCTGAGGGCCAGGTTAGGGGTCGCCTCTGAGCCGGAGGTCTTCCGAGGGCCAGTCCCTTCAGGGCGGGGCGGGGATTCCCGGAGTCCTCTCGAACCCAGAGCGGCACCCGCCCGGACCCCAGACCCCCTTCCTACCTATGCCGGGCGCCACATAGACGAAGTAGAGCAGCGAGGACGAGAGCGAGAAGAAAAAGAGCGCGGCGAGCAGCGAGCGGCGCGGCAGCCGCAGCAGCCCCCGGCGAACGCGCATGCTGCAGCCGGGCGGCCGCTTGAGGGCCGGGCCGGGCCTGCTCCCGCCGCTCCCCGTCCGTCGCCTCCTGGGCCTCCGCCGCCGCCGCCTGGGCCTCGGCCACCACCTCCCAGGCCTCGCCGGCCGCCGCTGGCCGCCGCCTCACCGCTCCCAGCCGCCGGCCTCCACGGGCCGGGCCACATGAAGCGGGCGGGGGCCAGAGCGGCCCCGAGCGAGCGCAGCGGCGGGGGCGGGGCGACCTGTGAGGGGGCGGGGCGGGGCGGGGCGGGGCCAACGCCGCCGGGCACCGTCGCAAAAGATCCGCGCGCGCGCGCGCGCGCGTTATCGCCGCCCGGCCCTCACGGCCGCGCGGCGGCCCTCAGGGAACGTCGCCAAATGGCGACATCTCTCTCCACGCGGCCACCGCCCAGGCTTTTGGGGAACGTCATTCAAGAGCTCGTAGCCTCCGCTCAGGGGCCCCCTCAATCCCGGGGCCAAGGCCGCCAAGTTGGGCAGGAGATCTGGGATTGCAGGCGCGAGAGGCTCGGTATGCACCTTCATTCATTCAATTCACCATTTGTGGAACGGCAGACATATGCCAGATACCGTTCTGGATGCTGGGGAGGCTACAGAGAACAAAACAGACAAAATCTGTTCTTTATGAAACTTACGAATGGGAGAAGAAAAGGAAACATCAATTCATAATATCAGGTACTGATAAGTGAGTGATATGAACACAGTAAAACAGGAGAACATTGGAGGCAGGCTTGTGGGGTCGAGAAAGGCCTCACTAAGCAGGTGACATGAACTGAGACATAAATGGATGAACAGCAGATGCAAAGGCCTGAGGTTAAAAAGCATGATCTGTCCCCAGGTTGACTTCCAGACCATGACGGATAAAATCCAGTAAGTTAAGGAGAAAGGCAGGGATGAGGTTGGAATTCCAGACAAGGTTCACATCCCACAGAATCATAAGGAATGTAATGGTAACAGCTATCGATGTGAAGACATGTTTAAGAGATACTGTACTTTACTTATCTCATTAAATCCCAACATCCCTGAGATATGCATTCTTACTATTCCTGTGGTAAAACTGAGGAAACAGGCTCCTAGAGGAAGAGGCAATTCATTCAAGCCTTGTAGTAAAGGCTCAAGTCAAAACTGACCTGTCTCCCAAGGCAGATAGATCCTTGACTACTAGGTTGTATAATAACTGCCTCACCATCCCACCTGGCTCCTAATTGTCATCCTGCAGGCAAATTGGTATCCTATAGAATAGTGTGAGACCATATTCAACACAGTGCTTTTAAGATCAACCCCAGGCCAGAAGACCTCCAAAGGCCATGAGACTCATGGCTAGGGCCAGTAGAAATAGCCTCAGCTTCAAGAAGCTGCCAGTTGAAATGGGGAAGCCAGTGTCCCATGTAGACACATCTGAACTGGGGGCACCGTCTTAGAATGCTAGAAGCAGTCAGAAGAGAGGATTTTGCAGGAGTCCCATAAGACCCAACAATAACCTCACTTTATATTCCTAAAGTGATTTATTCTTTTTATAATGTTTTTGATCCTTTTAATGAAGGCTAGGACTAGACTGCCCAGGTTCTCTGACTCCTAGATCTTCCATTTTTACCTGGAGTGACCTTAGGCAGGTTACTTAACCTCTCTGGGCCTCTCAGTAAAATGGGGGATGTTGTTAGTAACAACTACAGCAAGTTGTTGTGAGGTTTTGAGTAATACATGTCAAGCCTGGCACAACACCCTTGGGAAATGAGATAGAAGAGAAGAGGCTTAACAACAACAACAATGGAGTTCCCTGGTGGTGTAGTGGCTAGGCTTCAGCACTCTCAACGCTGCAGCCTGGGTTCGATTCCCAGCCAAGGAACTACCCCCCAAAAAAAAAAATAAAATAAAAATTAAAAATAACAACAAAAATGCAGGAAATTTTCACTCAGACAGATGTGGGTTCAAGTCTTGACTTGGTCTTGACTGGCTATGTGACCTTAAGCAAATTGCTTACCCCTCTGAGCTTCTATTTGTTATCTGTGAAATGATCCCAGTGTTACCAACTCACAGAGAAGTGACATGGCATAAGAGATAACAGAGGTGAGGGCCTAGACCAGAAATCCCAAACTAGCTGGGATACTCTGACCTGCAACTCCTCTTTGCTTGGCCCACACATCAGCCTCTCCCCTACCATGTCTTTAATAAACATTTTCAAACATACAGAAAAGTTGAAAGAATAGTACAAGGAACACTCACCACCTGAAATTATCACTATCATTTTTCCAGATTTATCTACATTCCCATGTACAATCTTTCTTCCTGAACTATTTAAAAGTAAGTTGCAGGGAGTTCCCTGATGGTGTAGTGGCTTAAGGCTTCGGCGCTGGCGCTGTCAGCGCTGCGGCCTGGGTTCGATTCCCAGCCAGGGAGCTACCCACATACCAAAAAGCAAAAAAAAAAAAAAGTAAGTTGCAGCCTTCCTGGAACTACATGTCTCAAATACTTGAGCAGATAGCTTAAGAAAAAATGGTATTCTTCTAGACCACAATAATATTATAATACCTAAGAAAATGAATGATCGTACCACAATATCCTATAACATCGGTTCACTCCCACATTTCCCCCACTTGTTGAAAGAATATCATTTATACCGGTTTATTTTTCAATGGTATCAAATCAAGTTTTATACATTGTATTTGGAGTTATTTCTACTATTTGTGTATCTACAACACTTCCGTTATCATTTTTTAAATTATTATTTCCCCTCAACAATTTATTTAAACCAATAGAGAAGTTGCAAGAATGGTACAGTGAACACCCATCTACCACCATGCAAAGTTTTGTTTGTTTCATTGAACTAGTACTAGGTCAATTGGATTTACATGTGGAAAAGAAAAAGACTTCACTCCTACCTCACACTTCCCACAAAATCAATTCAGGATGGATTGTAACTCTCAATGTGAAAGATAAAACAAAAAAAGCTTTTAGATAAAAACATAGAAGAATATCTTCATGTCCTTGGAGTAGGTAAAGATTTATCAAAAGACACAAACATCACCCAAAAGAGAAAATGTTGATAGATTGGGCTACATTCAGGTAAGAATTTCTTTTCATCAAGACACTATTAAGCGAAAAAAGTAAGCTGCACAGTAGGAGATAAAACAAAAATATGTAGCTGATAATTCATATCCAAAACATTATTAAAAAAAAAAAAAAGTGTTGTAAAGGCAAGACCAACAATCCAATAAGGGAAAGAAGGAAAAAAGCAAAAGATTTGAATAAGCATCTCATAAAAGGAGGTATCCAAATGGCCAATGTCTTGAAAAATACAAATGAAAACCCCCACCTCCATACCATCTGTGGGCCACCAGTTTTGAGGAAGAGAGGGCGTGCTTGGAACCGAGCCTTGAGAAAATCCAACTTCGAATGGCAGAGTAAAATGTCTCTGCCAGGGAGACTCATAGGTAGGAGGCAAAGCCGGGAGGCTGGGCGCTCTGGAAGCCGAGGGATGAGGTGTCTCTGCCCTTGTGAATCCACCAAAGGGGTCCCCTAACTGGCCCTGGATGCATCTTTTGGAAGCCCACACCCCATCACTTTCACATCTGTCAAGTGACACTCACTGGACTGACTTCCTCAGCGTGCTCAGAGACTTGTGCACCTGCAAGCCTGCTGGGACAGGGAAGGATCTGGCCCCCTTGGTGGACACAAAATGGCCTATAGTGAGGAAGAGGGTGGTGGCAATCTAGCCAACTCAAAACAACAAATGTCCTTTACACTGGGATTCCCTCACCTCTCTCCTCTCCCTTAGCCTAGGTGGGCAAGGAATTCCTCTGTTTCCCGGTGAAAAGAGAAGGGGAGGCCTTCCCACATCGGGACCACATACCAATGACCAGTCTCTACTCGTGACCCATCTGGAATAACAAGGCTTTGAAAAAGATTGCTTTAAAATTGTAATTGTATTTATGTAAAGTTTTTTATTTTTTGTTTGTTTTTTGATCGGTTATTATTTTAATGGAAGGGGGAAAAATTATATCGGGGAGTTCCTACCTCAAATTCCTCCCGCCAAACTCCCTTTTCAATTCCAAGTTACATTTTAAATTCACTCCAGCCTGCATTCATTAGTCCATTCATTCATTCATTCATTTACTATTCAGTCCCTCAGTCAAACAAGCTCACTACACTCTGATCTCTGCTCAAAGGTTATCTCCTCTAAGAGATCTTTCCTCTAAAATATCTTTTTTTCCCCCATCCTGAACTCTTCGTCCCCTTACCCAGCTTGTGCTTCTTCAGAGCACTTTTCATCCTGATATTATATTATACATGTATGTGTTTCTTTGTCCATTTTCTGTCTCCCATATCAGAACATAAGGCCATGAGGTCAGGGATTTTGTTTCATTCTCTGCTGTATCTTTGTTTTTAGTGCGGTGCCTGGCACCCAGCAGGTGCTCAATAATTGTTGAAGGAATGCCAAAAGAATAGCAGGTGTGCACTGAGCACATGTCGGACATGGCGAACACAGAGGTGACTGAGCGGAGGCTCTCGCAGCCTCGTGACAGCATGGACAGGAAAGTAAGGGGTTGGTACGATGCCATGAGGGCAGGACTCCTGTGGCAGGCAGGCAGGAAAGGCACCCAGTGAAATTCTAAATGGTCTCTGAAGGGAAGGTGACACGGGCTTGTTCAAAGGTAGTGAGAAGAGGTCAGCCTGGCTGGAGCAGCAGGGCCCTCTCCAAGGAGAAGGAAACGGGGAGGGGTGAGACCGGAAGCACCAGACTGTGTAGTTTCAGTAGAGATCCTGGAGGCAGAAAGGTCTGATGACTAACCACTCCTGCCTCTTCCTCGCCCTCACTCTGTGATCTTGGCAAGTCATTTTACCTCTCTAAGCCTCTGTTTCCACATCTGTGAAGTAGGAATCATGCAGTTCCTTCTCCCCAGGGTTGCTGGGAGGCCTTGAGATAGTGTCTATAAAGTGTCTGCCATGTAACAGGTGCTCAACCAATCAATGGAGCTGTCACTGCTATTCTTACACTCGTTCCTGTGGGACACAGGGAGCCCTCAAAGGTTTTAGAGGAAGGAGGAGTCTGAAGAAAGGGAGGGAGGCCCCTAGAGAAATGCCACGAGAGCATGAGTTGGGCCTTTCATGTTTGTCAACACCCAGTTACAGGCTTGCCCAAATCCAATATGAAGGAAAAGATTCATAGACCAAAGTCAAAAGTTATGAGTGACATCTCCTTGCCATCCCCACCCACTCAAATTCTATTGGAGAAGGTTCCAGGCACCGCCCTGAGGAAGCCATTGCACAATCCACAAACACTAATCACCAGCACGGTGATAAGTATCTCAGTTCAAACTCCCAGAGGCAGTGAGAATTGTTGACATGTGTATAACTAACTGCTCTCCAGGTCCCAGGAGCCTTGGCTTTAGAGTGCTTCTTGGGCCAGTATTGACAATGAGGTTGACCCTGATAACCTCTAGCTAGGCAGTGGTTAATCAGCCCCTTTCAGAGGAAACTGAGGCTCCGAGCGTGGCAGTGACAGGCATCATTTCCTGCCATCAGTGAAAAGCAAAGGCATTCTCCACCAGTCTCTTTTCATTTCCTCTACCACAATAGCCATCAGTTTTTCCTGCCCCACCTGCTGGGCTCCAGAGTAAGGAGGAAATTCCCCCAACCTCATCTGGCCACTGATGAACATGTAGTGTGAGCAAGAAATAAAACTTTGTTTTAAGCCTCTGAGATCGAGGGGATTTTTATTACTACAGCATAACCTGGTTTATCCTGATGTATTACAAATATACTCTTCTGCAACTTGCTTTGTCTTGACATTATTTTTATAAGATGCATCCACAATGAAACACGTAGCTTGAATTTATTCGTTTTCACTGCTGTATAGTATTTCATCATGTAATTAGGCCACACTTTTTAAAGTCCTTTTTCCTGATGTCTATTTAGGTTATTGTCAATATTTTGCTCTTGCTGGTCCATAGCTCCTTAGCCACAATTCAAAAATCTAAAAAATCTGAAACCTAAAAGTTTTTTTAATAATTTATTTGACAGCAAGACCTGACCTGACCTGACCTGACTGAACTTCTTTAGAGGCAAAACTGGACCTCAGTTCTATAATCTTTATTGAACTTAATGTGAACATGCATATGCTCCACTGAGGAAATATTTAGATTTTTGCTTATAGGATGACCCATTCCTCTCAAGGAGTGTTATACAAATATTCAGTGTATGTACTGCATTACATTTCAAAATTCTGAGATTTTTCTAAATTTCCTACACATCTGGCCCCAAAGGGTTTGGATAAGGGATGTGGCCCTCTACAAACACTGCTGCAATGAACATCTGTGGCAAAATCTATTTTCCCAAGATGGCCTCAACAATATTTCCCATCTTTATGCTCTTCTGGAACTTTCTTTAATTCCCCTCTCTTTAAAACTGGGTGGTACTGTGAATTACTCACAGTCAATAAAAAGAAGTGGAAATGACACTGCCTAACTTCCTAGGTAATGCAGCTTCTGACTTGTTGATTGACCTTTAGTCACCATGCTCTGAGGAAACACAGCAGAGGTCAAGGGCCCCAGCAGAGGTTCCAGCTGACAGCCAGCCTCAATCAGCAGATATGTGAGAAAACAAACCCTGATATTCCAGCCTCCAGCTGTCAAGTCATTCTTGACCTTCAAGTCTCCCCAGCTGAAGCTCCAGAAACGCTGTCCCCATTGGGTCCTTTCTAAATCCATGAGCATAATAAAATGTTACTGTTCACACCACTAAGTAGGAACTGTAACAGCACACTTCTGTACATGTCCTGTGCATCAGAGCAAGTTTCTCCAGAGCACATACATACAAGAATGGATGTGATGAGCAGTGGGGTATGCATATCTTCTACTTAATTAACTACAGGGTCTGGCATGCATAACATCCCTTTTTATGAGATGATAATCTGTACTAAAATCATAAGCTTATAATTCTGTAACATAACAATATCATAACTACATTAACATAACTACTTTAAAAAGAGTATTACTTCTGCTAGACCCTGTATTTCCAAATTGTTCTCCAAAATTTGTGTCAATTTACACTCCCTACCTACCACAGTGAATGAGGGCTCCCATCACTTCCTGCCTCACCCACGGTTGCTATGATCAGGCTTTTTCAGGGTTCTGTTCCTCAGCTACGTAGTGGCTCTGAAGAGAGAGTAAGATATGAGGAACTGGTATCAAAGAGTTAGCTAGACTTGGCCCACAGTTTGTAGTTTGCTCACCCTGCACTAAAGAAGGAGTCTTTATTTTATCAAAGCATTTACTATAGATAATTGAGCCTAGTAAAATCAATCAGTACCTTAATTTTGTTTTGTTTGGAAAAGTTATTTTTATAAGTCATCACCCTTCAATCCATCCTATTTACGGCCTTCACTGTATTAAGTTTCCTAGAACACAATTTTCATCATCACTCTTCTACTACCAAAACTTTGGTGTCTCCCTACAGCTTCTAGAACATAGCCTAGTCTTCATTTGGTCTTTAAGATCTTCCACAACCTGGCCATGACCCTGTTCATCTTTTCTCCCCAACATGGAAGAAGGGATATAGGGTCATCTGCCTGGATCCGGCCCAGCTCCTGGACAGAACATTGACTTTCTGAAGCTGGGCTTGGTTCATTTACTGCTGGGGTGAGAAAACACCCCAACTCCCAGGAGGTGGACAGGGCTCCCCGAGATTGGAGGGAAGGCTGCCCATGTTGGAACAGGGAAAGCCCATTAGCCAAGCACATTATGTTGTGGCAGGTGTCTGGAGGAATCAGATATTGTCATGATCTCAGAAAGGAAAAGCAGCTGTCTCTGCTTCTCCCCCTCTCTCCCTCCACCCATTCCCTGAGTCCCAGGGGAGGGCTTTGAACCAGCAGGGTTACTTTGAGCAGAGTAATGGGGGCCAGAGAGAGGAGCTGTGGCCACAGCTAAACCCCCGGGGCCACTGGCAGGAATGAGGAGTCTTGATCAAAGGCAGTGAGAAAAAATCTGAGTCTAGGGTCTTCACAACCCAGAGCCCAGCCATAACCAATTAACCCACATGACAACAAATGTAATATTGCTCTGAGCTAAAGGCCACTGGATGGCAGAGGTTATCATGTTTCTCAATTCTCTTAACCTATACCCCATTTCAATGAACACAAAAGTATCTGCATCTTCTTTGGCACCATTTTAGATTCCAAAACATCTCTTTCTTCAAAACTCTAAAATGATTAAAGGAACATATAGAAGAATATCTTTATGGCCTCAGAGAGAAAGGGATTCCAAACTTGGGACAAAAAGCACAAACTATAAAGGAAAATATTAACATATTGATTACATCAAAATTGAATATTCCTGTCTGACGAAAGATCCCACAAAAGGAAAAGACAAGTGACAAGCCGCAAGAAGATACTACCAACCCATATAACAAAGGAATTATATCCAGAATTTATAAAGAACTCTCCCAGATTAATAAGGAAAAAAATGACAGTCATCCCAAAGAAAAAAGATTAAAGGATTTGAAAAGGCGTTTTCATGAGAAAAGAAAACCCAAAGGGCCCATAATCACATGAAAAGATGCCCAGTCTCAGGATTAATCAGGGAAACACAAATTAAGACCAGAATCAAATGCTGTTTTATATCCGAAGATTGACAGAAATACTACTTCTAGATATATGCTGCAAAGAAATTCTGGCAAACAGGCATAGAGAATTGTTCACAAGGTTGTTTACTGAAGCATTGAGTGTAACAGTGAAAAATTACAAGCAATCTAATTTCGTTATTAGGGAAACAGGCTAATAAACTGTGGTTTCTTTCATCAGTCATGTGACGGCATACTATGCAGCAGTTAAAATGAATGAACTATAGCTTCTTTTGTATTAATAGTAATAGTAATATGAGAAACAGCTGCAGCATGAGACACACAGTAGGATAACATTTGACTGTATTGTGAAACATGCAAACAATGAAACTATAAGAAAATAGGATTTGCTATTAATAACTATGATTCAGAGTCCCAAAACATAAAAGAAAAATGATAAATTAAACTACATTTAAAAAATACTTTATAGGAGAAGGTGGATTTCCCTGGTGGTATAGTGGCTAGGCTTCAGCGCTGTCAATGCTGAGGCCTGGGTTCGATTCCCAGCCAGGGAACTACCCACATAAAAATAAATAAATAAATACTTTATAGGAGAAAGGAAGAATGAGGGAGAGAGAACCACTATATCCAAAGTCAAAACACAAAAGACAAACCAGGGAAAAATTCTTGTAACTCACACCACAAAGAGCTACTCTCCCTCATGTACAAAGCTCTTAGAGACAGATAAGAAAAATGGACAACAACCCAACAGAAAAATCAGCAAAGGATGTAGACAGACAGTTGACAGAGGGAAATTTAAGGGCTATTAATCATATGAAAACCTGCTCAGCCTCTCTCATTCTAAGAAATGAAAATGCAAACTGCAGGAACCAACATGTTCCAGCCACCTACCACATTGGCACAGTTCCAGAAACTGGAGGACATGCTGGGTGATAAGAGTTGAGGTAACAGGTACCTCCACTGTTGCCCTAACCTCTCTGGAAGCAATTTGGCAAAATCTATCAAAATGATCTATGTACAAGTATACTTTTTGGATCCATTTCTGGGAATGTGTCCTATCAATAATCCTGCATATGTGTGAGATGACATTTGCATAGAACTATTTACTGAAAGCATGGGTCATAATAGTCAAAAAAATTTTTTAACTAGGGAAATAAATTATGATCCATTAAATGGCAAAATATTGCACAGCAATAAAAAAGAATGGTGAAGCTCACTATATACTGACATTGAAAAGACACATTGCCATGTGAAAAAGCAAGTGCAATAGTATCTACCTTGCATAACAACAATCAGAGCACAAGAATGCATGTTTGTGTCTGCTTATGTATGCAAAAAGAAACTAAACGAACACGTACGAAAATAAAACAGTAGGTACCTATTACAGGGAGAGGCCACCACATAAATGATTACTCACTTAGGGGTCAAATGTAAAACCAATGAAAAACGTGCTCACGCACGTGCACGCACACACAAATCAGTTCATGCTTCTTCCCACCTTAAAAGACTCAACACCTGACTGAGGTCTAAAGCCTGGCATGGTCAAGTACCAGCCTTTCTCTCCAACTCCACCTTGTGTACTACGCTTTCCTCTCTTCGTCTGTGTGTGTGTGTGTGTGTGTGTGTGTGTGTGTGTGTGTTATATACATATATATGAGTATATATGCTCATAGAGTCATGAGACTCAAAAATCAAAAAGTACAAAAAGTTATTAAAAAATTGGAACCCTCATACACTGCTGGTGGGATTGTAAAATAGTGCAACCACTTTGGAAAACAGTCTGTAAGTTCCTCAAACAGTTAAATCGAGAGTTAGATATGACCCAGAAGTTTCACTCCCAGGTATATACTCGGGAGAATTGAAAATGTGCGTCCACACTAAAACATGTACATGAATGATCATAGCAGCACCAGTCATGAGAGCCCAACAGTGGGAACCTTACATGCATGTTACTAAGAGAAAGAAGCCAGTCTGAAAGGGCTGCATGCTGTATGGTTCCATTTATACGAAATTCTGGAAGAGGCAACCATGGAGACAATATAAATATCAGTGGTTGCCAGGCATGGGGGATGGAGGCAAAGGTAAATAAGCAGAGCTCAGAGGATTTTAGTGAAATACTCCATAATATACTATAGTGATGGATATATGTTATTGTACTTTTGTCTAAACCCCCGGAATGTATACCACCAAGAGTGAGTGTACAACTGTAAGGTAAACTGTAGACTTCAGGTGATTATGATCTATCAATATATGTTCATCCTGGGTAAAAAATAATGCACTATTCTGGTGAGTGATGTTGATAATGGGGGAGGCTGTGCATGTGTAGGGGCAAGGAATATGGGGGAAATTTCTATACTTCCCTCTCATTTTGTTGTAAACCTAAATTTTCTCTAAATACACCCACAAGAAGGAAGACGAGTAATTTTTTTTTTAGTTATTGGATGAGTTAGGGATGGAATTGAGACTGAAGGTCACCTGTAGCCAAATCAGATGGCAAGCTGTGACCAGCAAAGTGCCCCCTGGAAACAAGGAGTGTATTAGAGAAAAGCAAATCCAAATGTGTCCTTCCTTTGCTCAACACTCTCCCATAGCTCCTATTGCCCTCAAGAAAAAGCCCAGACACCCTTACATGTGTGCTGGGTGGACACAAGCTGCTCCACCTCACTCAACTCCTCACCACTTTCTTTTCTCAGGAACATGGACCTCACTAGTTTTCTTGATGTCCCTGAACTGAGCCATTCTCATTCTCTCCCCCTCTCTCTGTTACACATTTTCCCTTAAACCTTCCCCTCCCTTTCCTACTCTCTGAGGCTAAAGTACACCTACACACCCTGCCAGGTTCAGCTCTGACCTCACCTCCACTAGGAAGCTTCCGCTGTAGAGGTCACACAGCTCAAGTAAGCACCTAGGGTAGGTGCCAAACTGTCAGGCGGAGCAGCAGGGAGGAGGGCTGTGGCTGGAGGGGAGTGAGAGGAGAAGGAATGAGGTCAGAGGTAAAGTGGGTGGTGGCTGTCACAGAAGGCCTCGTGGATCACAGCAAGCTTTTACAATGAGTGAGCCGGAAGCTGTGGAGGTTTTTGGTCTGTCTGAGGATTCCTTCGGTTTCTGGGAAGTGTCTGGCTAGGGTAGAAACAAGAGGACTCATCAGAGTTAATCCCCACTTGTTCTGTGCACCCAGAACACATGCATGGATTGCTTTAAACAAGCAAAAACTTTTACTTCTCCTGGTTATGTTCTAGTTGACTCTAAGCAACAGGCGCTGAGGCCTGGTGGTAGGACTGATGACTCTGGAAGTTGGCCTCTGGTTGAAGCCCAGCCTCTCCACCTAATAATCTGATGGTATGTAGTTTGTTGCAACCTCAGTTTTTTAATCTGTACAACGAGGTTGATAAATGTACTGAACTAACTCCATAGAATTGTCATAGAGATGAAATGAGGTCATCCATTGTAAAGAGTCCTAGAGCATGGTCAGTGCTCAATAAACATTAGCTAGTATTTTACAAAGCATGTCTGCACTACTGAAACAGGAATTTCTCAGGAATTCTGTGTTGGTTTAACCTGGGTGCACAGAGAGCCCTCAGGCAAAGTCGGCTGGAAATTCCAGCCTCTGCTGACTATGGGGGCATCTCCCCTCCTCCTACCCTCCCCCTCCCAGCCCCTCTTCTTGGTTTGTTCTGATTCTTGTGATAGGTTTCTGCAGAGTCTTTATATGTTAACACCTCCCAAGGGTTTCAAGGATTCGTGAGCTTTCTGGACAGGTGGAGAGACTCATGGAAGCATCCAACCATAGGATGGAGGATGGAGGGGCCAATGGGGCCTCAGAGCCCTTGCCTAATGCATGTAATGCCCATCAAAACAAAGAAATGGGGGGGCCGGAAAGGTTAAGTCACAGGGCACACAGGTAAGGGACAGAACCAGGGCAAGAATCCAGGTTTCCTCTCTCCAAGGCTGAGGTACTTCTGTTTCTTTCTATAAATTTTTTATTACACAAGTAAGGCGGTCTCCTCATTTAAAAAGAAAAAATTCAAGTAAGTGTAAAAAAATGTCTTTAATGATCACCTGTGTCACCGGCCTATAGTTTTTATTCATAGCCCCTGCTCTGTTTTTCACCAAAACACTCATTTCCACTTGACATGTCACCCACTGGGAGGAGAGCTCCACGAGGGCAGGGATTGGAGTCTGCTGTGGCCCCAGTCTGAGGATAGCACCTGGTACAGAGTAAGTGCTCAATAAATACCTGTTAGAAGATAAAGTGATATCCTGTGATCCTTGCTCTCTCCATGCCAAGGTAATTGCTTTGATCGATTTGGCTTTTTTACCCATCTGGACCAGAACCATCAATAGAAAGTTCTGTGGTGACAGAGATTCTATATTGTTCAGTCAATGAACCACTAGGACACTTAAAGTGTGGCTGATGCCACAGAGGAGCTGAATTTTAAATTTTACTTCATTTTAATTAATTTACATTTAAATGTGGCTAGGAACAACCATATCAGATGGTGCTATTCTAGACCTTTTTTCCTGTGCATCTACATATGCATATTACTCATACACTGTTTTGTATTTTTGTGTTTTACATATATTTTCATGCTTTGTGTATACTTCTGCTTCTTGCTTTTCTTTTTCTTTTTCTACTGAAGACTGTATTTTGGAAATCTTTTTCTGTCAGGCCAGATTGATCTGCCTCATTTGTTATAACTGCTCTACAGAATTCTATATTGTGTATATCATAATTTGTTTAGCCATTCCCTATGAAGAGATATTTAGATGGCTTTCAATCTGTCACTATTAAAAATTGTACTGCAATGAATATTACTATTCATAACTCCTTGGAAACTTATGTGACTTTTTCTGTCTGGTGAATACCAATAATATAATAATTATCATTATAATCATAATTACTTATACTTACTGAGCCTTTATTTATGGGTATTAAATGATTTCATTGCCATTACAAGGGACATTTTATTATTACCTCCATAGTGTGGATGCAGAAACTGAGGCACAGAGAGATTCAGGAATTTGCCCAAAGTCACACAGCTCATAAGTGGCAGAATCAGAATTTGAACTCAGGTAATTGCCTTCAGAGTTACGTGTCCAATTTCAGGTTTCTTAGGGTCGAGGGTCTGTACCAGTGTACATACACACAGGCACAGGTGCTTCATCCACAGGGCTGAACTGCCACCCTCAAGATCTCTTTTCAGAACTGAGACCCAGGGTGTCTCAGTTTAGGGTAAGATACCCATCCTTAGAAATTTCATGGCTGGGCCAAGCTGCCATTAGGGTCTATGTGGGCAGAAGTAAACTCTTGCGGACATGCCCTCTATCTTGCCCCTTCCCCTTATAGGTCTCATGTCTTTCTACCTGGCTGGCAGTGAGCTCAGAGTAGTATGAAGAAGACAGCAAGAGAGGGAGAGTGAGAGCAGCAGACGGACTTACGCAACCCGGTGGAACGTGATACAGGCGGACTCACTGATTGGAAACAAACAGAAAAGGAGTCAGGCAGAGCTTCCTGGAATCCAGGTTTGGGAGCTGCCAAAAATGGGCCTCCTCTCTCAGGAACAATTGAATGTCACTGGGGTAACCGAACACTGCTGGCGAGAGAGGCCTGCTGCCCACAGCCTCACAGAATGGCCTGTGTGAGCTAGGCTGGGCTCCAGAGGAAAAAAGGGCCTGGCGAGGTGCCCTGGGAGGCCATCTGAGGAGACACTGCAGTCTCTCATGCTGGACCAACCTGTGCTGTAACAGGGCTGATGGGCCACAGGCTGGGGGATCCCCAGGTGCAGAGACAGCTAGTGAGGGGGGACTCCTGCCCAGTAGTCAGGCCCTGAACTCAGAAGTCAGGACACCTGGAGTCCAAGACAAGCTTTTCCTTCTGCATGACCCTGGGTGTGGCATAACCTCTCCGCCTTCTCATTAGTATGAGTAGAAAGGGAATAAAAAATGGGAGAGTAGATAAAAATCGAATTAGTACAAAAGGAATAAAAACATTATAAGAATCAAATAAGACAGGACCACAAACCTCTCAGGTAAAGAGCCACTTAGTAAATATCCTGGGCTTTGCGAGCTATGCGGTCTCTGTCACAATGACAACTCGGCCGTTGGAGCCAAAGCTGCCATAGACAATAGGAAAACAAATGGACATGGCCATGTGCCAGTGAGACTTTATTTTTGTACACTGAAGTCTGAATTTCATATAACTTTTATGTATCACAAGATATTGTTCTTCAATTTTTTTAAAACCATTTACAAATGCACAAAACAGTGTTAGCTCAAGGGCCATACAAAAAAGGTGGTGTCCTGCCAAAGGACCTGGCTTTGGTGTGCAAGCAGGCCTTTAATTTATATTTGACTATAAATATGTCACTGGAGAAATTAAATATAAATCTCCCGTCTAAAAAAAAAAAAAAAAAGGCAGTGGGCCTAGCAGTGTTTAGCACAGTACCTGGTACATATATAAACTCTAAAACATTAGCAATCATCAAATAGAAGGGAACTCACAGAATTTATAAAAGATAGATACAGGTGACCCTATAAGATTTCAGCAGGTAAAATAAAAATAGCTAACATTCATTAAGTCCTTGCTATGTGCTAGGCCCCGTCCTAAGAACTTTATTGTATATATGTATTAATCAATCACAATAATCCTATTTGTAAGCCCATTTTACAGATGAGGAAAGAAAAGGCACACAAAGGTAAAATAAACAGCAGGGCTAGGACCCTCATCCAGAGAATTGAGTTTCATGTGGTATTTGGAAGAACTTTATGTTTTAACACATTTAATCTTCCCAAGAACTCTCTGTGGTGGGGATTGTTATTATACCCACTTTATAGAAGAGGAAAGGGAAGCTCACAGCAATCCAGTGAATTGACTAAGAGTACATAGTCAGTAAACGTCAGAGTCAGGATTTGAGCACAAGACAGTCTGATTCCAGAGCCTATGGCCTTGACCATTGCCCTGTAATAAATAAATAAATAAATAAATATAGTTTTTCCTAGCACAATTTATCACATCATGCTTTGTCTAATCTCCATCCAGGGGCACTTAAATTGTCTCCAGTTTTTCACTCTCCATGTTGCAAAGCACATCTTCAGTTTCTTAGGATAAACACTTAGACCTGGAATTTGCAGGTCAAAGAGCACAAACTTGGGGACTTTCGATGCACATCATTTAGGCAGCTGGTTGTGTATGGGTGTGTTCTTATTGCTGAGCAGTACAGGTGGTGGTTAAAGGCAAGACCAGGCTTTGAAGTTCTATAAATCAGGCTTCAGATCCCAGCTCGGGTGAATGATCTGGGGCAAGTCACTTCACCAGTCTGGGCTTCAGTTTCCTCATCTGTACATCCCTGCCTGCATTGCTCCTCATCTCATTTCTGGTTGATTAGAATACCTTCCTCATAGGAAAACTGTCGCGATTAAAGTTATAATCACTTAATGAGTGGGAGGTCCCACTTCCCTTTTTCCAAGGCAAGTTCTCAAAAAAGGAGGTAAGGCCAAAAATCTGGAACCTATAGAGCCATTGGGAACTAGGTGGGACAGAGGCTCCATCCTTAACCTTAGCCCACGGTCTTTAGGTCATAAGTGAGATAACTCATTTAAACTAACTCTAGTGAAAAGGAGGCTCTCATTGTGAGAAATATGGGTGAGTAGCCTAAGTAACAGAAACCCAACTAAAATTAGTTTAAGCAAAAAAAGCAGTTGATCGGCTCACTTATTGAAAAGACTAGTGTCAAGTGTCAGCTTCAAACATAGCTGGATCCAAGGGCCAAAATGATGCTGCAGGTACTTTCCCTCCATCTCAATGTTGAGCTTATCCTGGGGATGAGATGGCACCAGTGGCTGCAGCTCTCTCAGCAACTACAGGGCCAAGAGACTCTGTCTTCTCACTGCCATCAGCAAAACATCCCAGAATGGAGTCCCATTGGTTCTAACTGGGCCATGTGTCCCTTCCTAACCCAATCTCTTATCATCCTCAGGGAATACAGTGCTGTGATTGGGCTGGAGTAGAGCCAGGTAGAGATGGAGTCAGCTTTGCTGAGCACCAGGGACAGAAAATAGGAGAGAGGTCATTCCCTTGGGAAATCAAGGTACTATTTCTGGAAGAAGGGGAATCAAGACCTGAAAAGCAAAGACCATAGGTGTCTACTATACCACCCAGTTGTCTGTATGTGAGAACTGCTGCTGTGTCAAACATGAGGGTAGGAAGGGCAGTGTCTTCAGACATTTCTGGAACTAGCATCTGAAAAAGCCACCAGGAATTGTGGCATTCCTCTCTGTGTCCCCTTTTCACTCTGCTCACAGATTCCTTCACCTTGCTGCTCTCTCTCTCTCTCTCCTCTTCTCTTTCCCTAAGTCCATGACCAAACTTGGCCACCTCACAGCACCTGACCACACAATTGATCTTTTTAAGCAACAGCCCACAAAAATCACTAGGCCATAATCCCAAATTCTCAGCAGAGAGAATCTGATTGGCTCATCTAACCAGGTTCCCATTTTCATCCAGTCAACTTTGGCCTGGCAGGGTCATGTAGTTGTAAGCATGATTTTCTGTTTCACACACTGGGCAGACACCACGTAATGTGTCCGTGGTGCTCTACAGATGTATGAAGTTATCTACAAAAAGACTGAAGTCAAGTCACAGAAACTGTCCTGGAAGCCAAGGACAGGACTGGTCCTTGCCCCTAGAGACTGGCTGAGGTTGCTTGGGTGGTCTGCCCTCATAAAGGTTATAGTCATATGCTGATGGATTTGAGGGACAAATAGCCATTATTAGGCAAAGAGGAAAGGGAAGAGCATTTTGGGGAGAGGGAACAGCATGTGCTAAGGCCCTGTAGAGGAGGGAGTGTGTGAAGCAGCAGCGATGCAGGTAGACTAATGGTGAGCCAGGTAGACAGAGAACCCAGTAACTTAGACCTGCTGACTCACTGAACCCTTGTGACAATCCTGTGAGATAGCTACTGTTTTCAATATCATTTTGCAGATGAGGAAACCAAGGCCCAGAGAAGGTAAGCAATTTGCCCTTCATGAGGGCAGACCATTTTGTTCTCCATTGTGATTCCAACACCCAGCACACACATGTTTGGTATATAGTTAGTTCAGAGTAAGTGCTAAATGAATGACAATGAATAAATGAAGAAAGTGATCACTTAATGCTAGTTCATTCAAGAAAGTTTCCGTAAATGAGATAATAAGTACCTACCACATTGTATCATTGTGAGGATTAAAGACATTATGCATTTCAAATATCTAGAGTGATGCCTGCTAGTAGCACTGAATAAGGATTACTATTAGCACTATTTTATATTAGTATCATGATTATTCTTTCCCACAGGTACTCTTGTGGCTTCCAGGTGGGACGGGCTCTCTTGGTCCTGCTGTGATTCGTTGCTCCTCTTGGCCCCAGCAGAGCTCCAGCTGAACAGCTGAGTCCCCTTGCTCACCCAAAGCATCTCCACAAACACAATATTTGCTTATATACTACGTCTAAAGTTCACCTGGAAGGAGACCTACAGAACTGGTCATTGTGAACACCTCTGGGGACCGAGACAGCAGGCAGTGGGAAGGGGATGGGAGTGAGACTTACTTCTGGATATTTTTCTTTTGCTTGAGTTTTTTGTTTGCCTTGGATCAGCTCTCACCATTTCAAAAACTAGAAGCAAAACTCCAAAAGACAGTGGAACAACTGAGTTTTACATTTCTTTTAAGTGCATAAATAAATAAATTTAACCTGGCAAGGCAGGCCTTTGCTGAAATCATCTGAGAGAGGCCGTTGGGATAGCGAGAAAAGAAACGTGTTGACAGGTTTGGTTACTAAAGGGTTGGAAGGTGATCGGGACTCAGCACTGGGGAGCTCCAGGGACCTTCAGAATTTTTGCTGCCTGCGTCCCAGCCACTGAACAGCTCAGTCCACCCGTGCTGATGTTTCAAAGGATTCCCAGAAAGCTGGCACCAGCTGCACACCCCCCGAAGCACTTGTGAATGTCTACTTCAAATGTGTCAGCTTTCCTGCTCTTCTCCAAACCCGGTAGAGAAATGCTGTTGCTGGCGAGCTGGGGGACCTCAACTGTGGTTTTGTCATTTGTTTTATAAGACAGGTGATGGGACTTTTTTCAAAGCACACAAAGTCAATTGGTGACAGGTAGGAGTCACCAAGGATTCCCCCGTCTGCCTGTATGCACTTAGTTTGGCCACTTCTTACTCTAGTCTGCTCAGAGTTCCTTATCTCCTCCAAGGGACCTCCCTGGTCCTCAGTGTTAGCACTGGGAGAGCTGCTATGAAAAAATGACTCTGATATCGGCCGCTCAGAAGTCTGAGGAACGCCACATTTTATAACCCCCATTCACAGAGTGTGTTAGCTGATCAAAGGCTCTGAAAAGTCCTTCAGTAAAGGAATTTTTAAAAATTTCCCCCAAAACAGAAGCTCTGGGATCAGTTTGCCTGGGTTCACATCCTTCTTCCACCTCCAAGTGGGGTGGCCCTGGGCAAAGAGTATAATGACTCTGAGTCTCCGTTTTCTCTTCAATAGAATGTTGACTTTCCCTGAGCACAGCCAGGTCGGACACTGGGAAGCCCTGGAGGGGCACAGCTTTAAGGAAGAACTTGCCATTCTCCTGTGAAGAGGGCAGTTTGCTGATAGCTTCCATTTACAGCATCTTTTGGATCTGTCTCAACTTTGAAGCCAAGGCCACGGTCTTCCTGAGTAGCCCCCAGCCAATGACTGAGTCCAGTAAGGGTCTAGGAACTGACGATTGCTGCCCAGCGTGGGGGTCCTCTCATCAAGAATCTTTGCTCTGGAGTTCCCCATTGGGTTGATCTAGATGTTGTCAGATCTGCACTGCAGCCTGAGGCTCCCTTGATCAATTTGCCTTCCTCTCATATTTTCCACAAGCATAACACTCCTCCCACCTCCATACACTCCGCACTCCTCTGTTTTATCTTCTGCTTCCTAAAAGATCTGAATGGACACACTACCCTTTGTGACCCCACAGCCATTCCCACCCAGCCTCCACATCTTCCCGGCCCAAAGATCCTTAATTTTGAGCTCAGCTAAGAGGTGGAAATCCTCTGATCTTTGGAAGGTGGGTTGCTCTCCAGCCCCAGCAGATAAACCAGGATCATCTAAGTAGGAGCAGGAACTCCATTTCCCTGCAGTGGTGATTGGTCCAGGATAGGCACATGATCCAGCTATCAGCCAATGAAAGCTCAGGGGAAATCGGGTTCACTTTATTAATAAGATCAAGTTTCATAAGGAGACTTTTGCTTCTGCCCCTTCTTCCTGCTTTGATCAATGTCCTGTGATCATATGATGTGGGACATGGCAGCAGCTGTCGGAGGTCATGAGTCTGAGGCCAAAAGCCAGATGCTGGAGAGGATAGAGCAGAAAGGTGAGAAGGGCCCGGGTCCCTGAGAACACCACTGAACCACTGCAACAGCCTTGGAGCTGCCAACTTCCAGACTCTTTGTTGTTCCAATTGAAGTATCTGGACTTCTCCTGGAAGAGAGACATTTAGAAAATTCTGCCATCTCCAAATTGCCAACACCTAACTATGACACTTACCTCTCCTTTGCTTCACGTCCTTCCCTGACTCCCCACTACTTCTCAAAGATTCCCTTGGCCTTTCCCTCAGGTTTCAAAATGACTGCTACAGCTCCAAATGTCACATCCTAGCACAACGACATCCAAAGGATGGACGAATGTGTATGTGAAAGAAAAGGGGTGGAGGAGAAAACCTCTCTCTTGTTGAACAAGGAGGAGAATCCTTCCCAGAACCCCTCAGCAGGCTATCCCTGCTGCCTCGATGGCCAGGTCTGGATCCCAAGCTCACCCCAAGACTAAGACAAAGGGAGACAGGCTTGCCATGGCCAGCTGACACCAACCCAAATTCATTTCTGGGGTTGCCATGTTGCTCTTTACCATCTGCCCCCCTCCCCCCCCACACACACACAATTAGTTCTATTAGCAAGGATGAAGGAGAATGGAGCAATCAGCATAGTCTGTTTGTAGCTTTGGTGGTTCTGAGTGGGTACCTTGTTTCTTTGTTTGTGATCTGGACCAAAGAACAACTTGGACCCAGAAGGGTGCCAAGAATCCCAGAGCCCCTGAGATTTATGGCCTAGACCAGTGACTTCACACTGGGCACCAACTGTCCTTGCCTGTTTATCAATCATTCCCCCTTATTTGCTCACAGCACCCAGGATTTATTCAGGGAACTTCCCTTCCCCCACATCCATTCCCTGAAGTTGACTGTCCCTACCCCAATGGGTATGACAATCGGCCGTCCTTGAGTGACAGGGATTGGTTCAGAGACGGGCCATGACCTAAGTTAGTTCAATCAGAATGAATGCTGGGACTATGGCAGAGTTTCCAGGAAATGGCTCTCTCTTTCCTATCAGACTGGCACAGAGTCCCCCTTTATCTGCAGTTTTACTTTCCATAGTTACCCATGGTCTGAAAACGCTAAACAAGAAATTGCAGAAATCAACAATTTATAAGTTTCCAATTGCACGCCAGTCTGAGAATCATGGTAAAATCTTGCACTCTGCGAAAAGTGCTTCCTTTAAGTGAAAAGGTATGTATGTAGAGGAAAAGGCTTGGTATATATAGGCTTTGGTACCCTCCAAGTTTCAGGCATTGACTGGGGTCTTGGAACGTAATCTCCGTGGACCAGGGGAGACCAGGCCCCTGGTCGGTCGCAGGCTTGGAGTCGCGGGCTGCCATCTTGTCTAGTACAGACTGAGGATGGAGCCAACTCACTGGCGAGCAAAGCCACGAGAAGTTAGGAAACTGGCCGGCAGCCTCACTGGGTTCATGGATCTCGCCAGGCCTAAAGCCAGAACTTCTCAGTTATTTAAGTCAGTTGTTTTGTTTGTTTGTTTGTTTGTTTTCAGTTACTTGTGCCAATGAATTTCCTTTTTTGCATAAGCCAGTTTCAAATGGGTTTTTGGTCACTTACAAATAAAAGAATCCTAAGTTTCTCAACCTTTGGAGAAGCTTGTTTGAAAGGCAAATTCCCAGGTTTGGTCCCGAAACTTGTGACTGAGTCACCTGAGCTCCTCCAGGAACTCGTTCCTCCGGCCCCCCAGTATAGGTGGTCTTGCCCACCCCAATGTGAGGCTCTACGACCAAGTGGAAAGGCGTGCCTGTTAATTCCACTCGGGGGTAAAAGAAACCCAGACCTTTCCATCACAAAGTCACCTGCTTGGCAAAGACTAGGGAAAATACTTTTCATTCTTTCTTAATGACTGTGGAGTTGAGGAAATGAAAGCGGTTCATTTCTCAACTGGGTTATTCCTGCACGTTAAACGTTGCTAACTCTCCTTGCTCCACAGTATTGCCAAACCCAGAGACCGCAAACTCTGTGGTCTTCTGGGGCCAGGTAGGGAGGCAATAGGGAGTAGTAGTCCTGCCTGTGGGGAACAGGAGGGCCAGGGTGTCCCAGCCTAATAAATGACATTTCAAATTATTTATACACTGCCCTGGCACCAGGGATGCACATAAAGCCATCAGGGTCTGATTTCTCCTTTTCATTCTAGCACTCCTGTCCTCTGAGGTGGCTTCATTCTCAGAGAATGTGGCCCCCGCAAGCCAACATCCTAGCAGCTTAGAAACCATAGCAGAAAAAGATTCTCTTTCTCAATTGTTCCAGCAGAAATCCAGAAAGAAGCTGTCATTGGCCTGGCTTAGGGGTCACATGACAATCCCTGAACCAATTGCGGTGGCCAAAGAGGTTTTGTGATGTGATTGGTCAGACCTGAGTCATGTGCCCGTCCCTGGCCTTGGGAACCACTGTTGAACCATACTGCACACCACTGAGCTTGGTAAGAGCATCATTTTATAGATGAGGGACGCAGGAAGTAGGAGTCCTGGCCCAGACGGTAAAAGGAAAAATCAGGGATTAGAATTAATCTCCCAAGCCAGTGATTCGCTCATTCCCCAGGTGACAAAATCCAGTGGGGCCCGCGGTAACAGAGGCTCCAGCCTCATCCTACGCCCACTGCATCCGAATCTTTGAGGGGACCGCAGTTCTGTATTTCCCACAAGACGACTTTCCCGACCCCAGCAATTCTCAGTAATTCATAGCCCACATCCTCTGTCCGTATAGCTTCCTCCTCATATGTAATAATTCATACCTCTTCCAAATGGAATTAATTGGATGATTAATTACTTAATTGTCATGAATTGAGTGCTTATGAAAATAACAAGAGTATCCTCAAACTGAGAATTAAGTCGACAGTATTTGCCTAAGAATTGTTACTCTAACTCCTGTTATATGTTGAGCCCTTTAGTTGGGTTATTTTTAAGGCCCCTTAGCAAACATTGGAAGGTAAGAATTATTCCCATTTTAAGGAAGAAATTGCATCACAAAGAGACTAAATGACTTGCCCAAACCAAGTAGAAAGGGAGAAGAGTCATTATGTGGATGTTTTGGAGTTACTGTGATTCACTTAACTACATAAAATGTATGTGTGTGTATATAGACATATATACACACACACGTGTGTGTGTGTGTGATTACTTGGACACAGAAATACTGGGGTTGGAGGGAGACCCAGCCTTTCCCTTAAACACTTGGACATCCAATGCGCACCCCCCAACCCCTTAGCTGAGGTTCTGTAAGCTTGAAAGAAGGGGCAGAACAGTTATTAGATAGGTGACTATAATGCCAGAGTCTGCTACATACCTCCCTCATTTTATGGATGGGAGAGGTCCTTCAGCAAGATAATTGGCAGGACTGGACCTTGAGCCCACTATCTGGGCAGCAAACTCTCCACAGGGTTACAACTGGGGCCTGCGTGTCTGCTGGAGGCTATTTCTTGGGAAACAGCAAACAGCCATCAGCCACATAGCTACACAGGAGCCCCCCCACCCCCACCCCTATCCCTTGCCAACCTACCCCTTGGGGAGTCTACACGGAACCCACCTGCTTGAGGAATAGGATGTAACACTCTGGTCACTGTGGAACGCATTGTCCAAGCCAAGCCCTGTGAGTCATTCTCCAAGGCTCCAGGGAGAAAGGACTCCCAGACGGGGGCCCAACCCAGAAAGGAAGAAACCGTGGCCCAAGGCCCAGGCTTTCAGGGAAGCCAGCTGGCTGGCTGGGGCAGCGAAGGGGAGAGGGGGTCACCTTGAACTGAGATCTCTCTGGATGAAACTGTTTTCTTACTCAATCATTCATTCAACTATTTATAGTTATGACTTCTATCTCTTCATTCAACAAATGTTTATCGGGAAGGAACAAGATAACTCGCTTTTAACTATACACTTTTGAACTGTTAACGTTCGTTGTTACAAAGAGCATGTGCTGCTTTTGTTAAGCTTTGTTTTAAATTAATTTTTAATAATGACTAAAACATAAGCACCTTCTCGTGACCGCCATGACGAGAGGTAACTTATGCCACGATGCCTGGGTGGTATTTTGGGGGCGTATTTCTGTATGGATCCATGGCAAAGTTACACAACTATTTTGTGTGTATTTGCATATATGCTATCATGAACTCATTTGTAATTTTTTAAAAAGTAATTAAAATTGAATTTTTTTGAGGTGTTGTTATGTTCCAGGCCTGGCTAGGTGCTAGAGATACAGTAGAAAATAAGGTACTGCTGCTCCTTGAGTTTAATGAGAGATGTGACCAAAGAGATCATTGTGATACAATCTAATAACTGCAAAAAAAACAAAACAAAACAAAACAAAAAAAACAAAACAGAGAGAAAGAGGCTATTTGAGTGACCACAAAGGGTACCTGCCCCAACCCAGGGGGCATAGAGTCAGTTGTATTCGTCAGGTGTATTGAGGTTGTAAGTGACAAAATACCCACCAAACTAGTCAAGTAAATGAAGAAGGGTAGGAGGATTATCGGTTTATGAGAAAGCATGATGTAAGACTGCCTTAGGCATGACTAAATCCAGGAGCTCAAATAATGTAAAAGCACATGTATCTCCTGTCTCTTTCTTCTCTTTGCTCTCTCTCTTTCTCTCTCTCCATCTTTCAGCTCTGCTTTCCTCTGTTTTGGATTTACTTTCCAACAGGCTTTTTGCACATGGTGGCGAAGATGTCCAGCTACAACCCCAAGCTTGCTTAGTTTTTGTAACTGGCAACCCCAGGGGAAAGGGTGATCCCCTTTCCCAACAATTCCAACCAAAGTCCTAGGAATGAGTCTCATTGGCCTTTCTGGAACCAACCGATCACTATGGCCAAGGGGGGAGTTCCCGGGTGGTGTAGTGGCTTAAGGCTTCAGTGCTGTCAGCGCTGCAGCCTGGGTTCGATTCCCAGCCAGGGAACTACTCACATACCAAAAAGAAAAAAAAAAAAAATACAAAAACAAAAAACTATGGCCAAGGGGCTGGAAATATACTGATTGGCCAGGCTCACCGATGGAACCAGGAGCCCCTCCTTGAAGCCCATGGATGAGAGTGGGGGAGGGAGTGGCTCCCCAAAGGAAAATTGAACTGCTGTTTTCTGATCCAGGAAATAAAGGTTGCACGGGCAAAATAAAAGATCCCCACTGGAGAAAGCTTCCCTGGAGAAGTTGACCTCTAAGCTGAAAACTCAAGGATGAACGGGACTATGCCAGATGACAGGGCGGAAAGGAGCAGAAAGTGTGCTCCTGACAGAGGGAATAGCATGTTCAAAGGAATACCAAGTGATTGACTCTGACTGATGGGTACTGCAGGAGGAGGGAGAGGAAGTGATGAGGTCAGAGAGAAAGGCCAGATGCCCAGGGAATCGTGATTATATCCAGCCCCCTTCCACTCCTCTCCCTCCCCCACCGCACCCCCTGGGGACCATGACTCAGTCATGAGATTTTCACACTCTCCTGCTTTAAGCTTGGCACAGTGTCTCTATCTCAGCGAATGTGTCATTCATCAGCAGATCATGTCACACCACTGATTCGCACTGTGAGTTCCCCAATGTCAGCTAATCATCACAGATTTGACCACAAATCTCTGAGTTTCATAAGGCAAAGGAATTCCAGCTTGAAAATCAAGGGAACGTTAATATACGTCATAGAGCCAGGTGCATAGCGCACAGATAGATGCGCAGGCAAGTTTCATTCAAGTGGAAAGAGGGGCGTCACATTATAACTAGGTCCGCAGCCTCCTTTGCGTGTGTCCTGTCTCTAGGAGCTAAGTCTTCTTTCATCCTCAGAGGAGTCCTAGGAGGGAGGCGCTTTTGCTCTCTCCGTTTCACAGAGGAGAACTGAGGCCCAGAACTCAGGAGATGCGCCCCAAATCTCACGTGCGTGATCGCTTTCGAGTTATTTATTTTTCTTTAAATAGTTCTTTGAGGGCGGGGACCCCACACCTCTCCTCAATTAGGAGACACATTTTTAGCAGTGCAGGGGTTTTGTTTTTGTTGTTGTTGTCGCTTTGGTTTGGTTTTCTTTACACCTATCACGCGTGAGCTCACAGTAAATGGGCTCCAGCAGTTGAGGCGCCTCCCCGTCGGCTCGCACAAACGTGCTGCTTTGGGCAGAGCAGGCTGGCGTTTCGGCCCAAGCCACATGCCTTTCTCTTTGGCTCCCTTCTTTTTTTACTGATCATTTTCCTTCACACATTTCAGGAAACTAGCTTGAGCTCCCAGAGTGCTTAAAATGCTCAATATGTGCATTAGTTCTCTAGGCAAAAATCTTGCCCTTACTCGTTTGCTGACAGCAACGCCAGCTGCATGGTGGGTAACGTCGCAGACCCTTCCAGTGTCGCCGAGGCAACATTTGTGTGGCATTCTTTTTGAACAGTGCCCATTCCTTGATGTCTACAATGTCACCTATGCAGGCTCTCTTTTTAATCCTCACTAGAGTGCATCCCGATTTCTGGTTGGGAAAACTAAGGCCCAGAGAGTTAAAGCAACTTGCCGGGGTCACACAGCAGAAGTGAGGTTGGGTAGGGGTCAGACGTTGCTGGTGGATTTTGAGGTCTCTGAAATGAGACTGAGCTGGGTTAATTCCTGGTTCTGGGCTCTGCCTTGGGCAAGTCACCTCCCTTCTCCAAACCTCAGTGTCCTCCTCCATGCTGTGGCGTCAAACACGTAAGTGGCATCACGCGATGCCCAGAATATGCATCTAATGAATTCAGTTTTGTTGTTTTTCATTTTGTATTTACTTATTTGACTAGGTCACACCTCCGTAAAGAACAAAAAGGATGAAAGGTTAGTCTCCCTCCCTGTTTCTTTCCTCACCCACTTCCCCTTCCCAGATGCAACCACAGGTTGCAAAATAGTTTCAAATGTATAGAACCATTGCAAAAATAATTCAGAGAGTTTCAATATGCCCTTTACCCAGATTCACGAGTTTTTAATACGGTGCCGTATTTGTTTTATCATCCTCTGTTTCTTTGTGTGAATATATTTATTCGTTATTATTCATATTTATTTTTCTGAATCATTTGAGAATAGATTGCATACATCATTTTCCCCCTTAATATTGCAGGATGTATTTTGTAAGAACAGGATATTGTTTTGTGTAACTACACCCAGTTACCAAATTCAGAAAATTTACCTTGATACAATACTTTAATCTACCGCCCATATTCTAATTTTGTAAATTGTTGCAATAATGTCCGTTACAGCACATTTTCTCTCTAGTACAGGATGCAGCTCAAGGCCATGTTTTGCATTTAGTCATTATGTCCCGTTAGTTTTTCTTTAATCTGGAATGATTCCGCAGCTTTTCTTTGTCTTTTATAACATTAACATTTTTTTAAAAATACAGGTCAGTTATTTCATAGAATGTTCTTCATTTGGGGTTTGTCTGTTTTATATTGCTGTGTCACAAGTCACCCCAAATCCCAACAGGACATCACAAAGGGCATCGTGGAGAAGACATATTTGCTTACATTTGTGGCGTCAGCTATAAAACTCAAAAGGCTGGGGTTGGAGTTTGCCAAAGGCTCATTCACACACAGATGAGGGCTGTCCAGAAAGTCTCCAGCCATGTAATATGAAAAATGAGGCATTTATGGCTGGGTTTTTTTCCTGACAGTCCTCTTATCTATCTGACAGTTGATGCTGGATGCTGGCTGGGACTTGGCTGGGGCTATTGGTCTGAAAGCACACACAGGGCCTCTTCACAATATGGCAGCTGGGATGGAAGGGCAGGCATGAGAGGGAGACAGAGACAGACAGAGAGAGAATAAATGGAGGGAGCCATATTGCCTTTTGTGACCTAGTCTTGAGGGTCAGGCAGTGACACTTGGATTGTATTCCATTAGTTGAGAAAGTTACAATGTTCTGCCCAATTTCAAGAGCAGGGAACTCCACCTCGAGGCGAGACATGTCAATGTCACGTCATAAGATATGTATCTGCAGTGGGATACCATCTGCCCCATTTCTCAGGTTATGCATCCCTGACTGAAATATGACTTAAGCAAGGTTGTCTATTTCTCAGGGTATGATATTTGGAGAGAGAGATGTTCACCTACCTTGCCTTGGTGAGGTTGATTTTGATCTACAGGTGAAGGTGTAGTTCTTGAAAGTACTAAGTAATCTGTTGTAGGGACACGTGATGACCAATGAAACATTTTGTTCTTTATAAATGTCTTCAAGCCCTTAGATTTAGCATTCATTGATGATTTTTGCCAGAACCAATCTATGATGGTTTTAAAACATTATATATACTTGTATTTTTATTCACATAAATATACCATTTCTGCACCTTGGATTTGTTTGGTTTGCTTCTTTAGTGAAAATTTATCTTGGAGATCGTTCTACCTTGGTGCAATCTTTTCCAAGTGTAGCTATTATTTTAATGATACTGGATCCATATGATTTTAATGATGGTTGCTTTTGCTCAGTCTCCTTTGCTGGCTTCTCCTCATCTCTGACTTTGACCGTGTTGGATGTTCCTCAGGCATCTTCTCCCATCCATATTCCTGGCTTGAAATACCTTTTAAACCCTGACATCCCACATGTATGTCTTCAGCCCAGATCTCCTTCTGCCTCTTCCACAACTACACTTCCTCAACTAACAGCCATCTCAAAATGAACATGCCCAGAATCCAGTTCGTGACCTTCTCACCCAGCCTGCTCCATTGCTGTCCTCCCCATCTTAGTTAATGCCTCCTTCATCCTTCGTTTGCGCACGCCCCAAATCTGAGGACCCTCGTGCATCCCCCTCCGTCTCTCCATCCCCCGCGCCCATCCAATCCATCAGAAATCCTTCTGGCACCACCTTCAGAATTCATACGGAATAGACACGTTGCTGACACCATCCTGGACCACGCTGTTATCATCTCTCCTCCGGGTTATGGCAGCAACCTCCTCACTGGTCTCCTTGCCTCCATCTTTTTTCTCAAAAACTTGTTCTTGAACCAGCAGCCAAAGTTACTCTAGAATCAGATCACGTCCCTTCCCCGCTTGAATCCCTCCAGCGGCTCCCGTCTCACTAGGAGTGAAGGGCAAACCCCTCGCCCTGGCCCACAGGACCTGCAGGCTCTGCTTCCCTGCAACTTCTCCAGTCTCCAGCTGGAACATTCTTGCCCCACGTGGCCCACTCTCTCTTCTTCTTTAAGTCTTTACTTCAATGTCACCTTCTTAGGGAGGCATTCCCTGAACACTGTTAAAAAGTGAAAAACCCCATCACCATGTTTGGGGTTGTCACATTTGAATCCCCCTCCCCCCTGCCTTCTGGCAACTACTGAACTATTATTGTCTGTGTCCTAAACAACTTTTTTTCTATATTGATTGTTTGTTTATTCTGTTCTTTAGATTCCACATATAAGTAAGAACACAACACAACACATAGTTGATAGAGAACTGCACACCTATGTAATTTTGCTGGCCAATGTCATCCCAATAAATTTAATTAAAGAAAAACTGTTTTGAGCAGTAGAAAACGTATCTTGATAGGTGTATTGCATCAAATAGTACTTGGAAGGTAATTAAAGTTTAAACATGTAAAAATAAATATACAATTTTTTATTAAAAAAAGTGAAAACTCCGGATAAGTCTTATACTCCTATTCCCATTTCTGCTCATTTTTCTCCATACTGCTCATCATCATCTAACATACTGTATATATATATATATATTTTTTAATTTGTTTACTTATTGCCCATCTCCGTCCACTAATAAGTCAGCCCCAGAAAGCAGGGACCACGTCTGTTTTCTATATAGAAGCATTTCGGTACCTAGTACAGTGCCTGGTGGATGCTCAATCATTTTTTATTGCACACATGAAGGAAGAAAGGAAGGAAAGAAGGAAAGAAGGAAAGAAGGAAAGATGGATCTTGCATCAACCATGAACCTCACCTGGAGATACCTACAATAGTGGGTGTCCCAAAATGTTTGAATTCATGAAATAAAGAATGAACAGGACTAACTTTACTCACGAGATCAACAACATGAGGCTGCTGTTCAGGGTGACTTATCGACATTTCCACGTCTAAATTATTCTCTCCCACAGTCAAGGCTGGCACCAGACGGGCACCAGACTGGCCCCGGGTGTGGTCATCAGGCTGCATCACAGTGGGAAGGAGAATGTTATGGGGGCCAAGTCCAACATTTAGCAGGCACGCTGACCCCTATTCCTTGAGCTGAAACAAAAACTGTGGTGGCCTGCAAGGGAGGATGCCCCCATGTGAGTCCCTCGGCTGGCTTCCAACAGGCCACAGAGAACTTCTTGGAGGAAACTTTCTATTGAAGTGTAACATACATACGAAGAGTCTACACATAAATGACAGCACGGTAAGTGTTCACAATGCCCCCTTCCAACCTCTGCTGCTACCATCAATGGCAAGCATTACCGATTCCCAATTCCAGTGATTATTTTTTCCTGTTTTTGAACTGAATGTAATGGCGCCATGGAGCACTAATTCTTTCATGTATGCCTCCTTTGCACGACATTATGTTTGCAGTAACAGCCTTTCGGCCTGGCCTCTTCCTCCACAAGCTCAGAGTGGAGTCAGGAACCTAAAAATAACTCCTTTGCTTGGCTGGTGTCAATGTGTCAGCCATTCCTTGGAGTCTCAAAACCGCTTAGTGGGCTGGAGCTGTTATTACTCACATTTCATGGATGAAGGGACTGGGGCTGAGAGGTTAAATAAGTTGCCCAACTGGGAAGTAGGAAATTCTATATTTTAACCTAGGTCAGTCCGATCTCTGAGTTCATGTTCTTACTCACAATACACATTTCTTATCAATAAAATGACCACTTATTGAGCACCCCTTTAGGCTGGACATGGTTCTTGAGCTTTATGTTCATTGTCTTACTTGATTTTCTCAGCCACGCATGAATAATATATCTTTATCCCTGCTTGACACATGTCTCAGAGAGGTTAGGTAATTTATACAAGGTCACACAGCCTAGGAAGGCATGCAAATAAAGATTTAAATCCTACTGCACTGATTCCAAAGTCCAATGTTGGGTGGTATCAGTACTCAGCATTTATATGCATTTTTCAAATAAACCTACAGGGTTTTTCAAAGCAGAGACAATAGCAGTTGTCTTCTGTAGAGCTACTGTAAGTCAGATGCTTTGGGCAAAGATTACAAATGACACCCCCTCCGCCCCCAATACCTGTTCCTGCCTCCTCTCTCCTAGTAAAAGAACATCTCATTTTTATAATAGATGGACACACAGCTTCCCCCAGCTTTACCACCTATCCCAGGCTCCTTTGCAGCGAGCTGGAGCCACATGACTAAGATACAGGCAGTGGAAAGCTTTTTCCCAGGCCCCACTTCTGGGTCCCACCCTTCACAAGGAATGGGCAACACCCTGTCTTTCACTATTCCCTTCCTGAGGGCTGCCATAACAGACATGGTGCTGGGGAGTCATCCTGGACCACATGGACAAGGATGCTGCTTCTTTGGGGATACAGGAGCCAGGATGGCTACACAGGGTGGGGGCTCAGGTTCCTTCCCTCTTGTTACTCTTCCATTCTTAGAGAATGCTGAGGGGGTGCATCCCCCCCTAGGAACAGCCTTTAACCAATGATTGACAGGAATTAGTGGATAAATAACCCAACTCCCTTGCCCCTTGGGTGGACAATTCCGAGGTGAGTTTTACTGTGTGTCCTGGAGTTCCACGGTGGAGTCAGGCCTCAGTTTCCCAAAGTGATAACTTGCTCAGTAACTCACCTTACTTTGGCTTCTTTTTCTTCCCTGTGTCCCTTCCAGCTTCCCCTGTCAGTGCTTCCTGGAAAGCATTCTTTGAAAATATTTGCCTCATAATTAAATTTCCCCACCTCCTTTTCAGCTGACAAGCAGTGCATGCACCGACCAGAAAGGGACCCAATGAGAGCAACCCCCGGCTGGCCCTGGGAAGGCTCAGTGATCCACCCTGCCTGCCTCCCGGCTGGCCCTGGGAAGGCTCAGCGATCCACCCTGCCTGCCCCCCGGCTGGCCCTGGGAAGGCTCAGCGATCCACCCTGCCTGCCCCCCGGCTGGCCCTGGGAAGGCTCAGTGATCCACCCTGCCTGCTCCCCCTTTCTCACACATTGGCCTTTGGCTGAATCCATTCATTCCAAGGTTCCAGCCAGCTCCCCTGCCTGCCCCAGGAGACAGCCCCAGTTCCTTCCTCGGACTCTATTGCATCAGCAAGGCCTCTGTGTTCTGTCCTGCCAGTGATAAGGTATTCTGCATCATCTTCCTGTCCCTGACCTTCGAAAGAGCAGGACTCATCCAGGGCCTGTGACCTTACTGCTTGAAGATGAAACAGAGCCTTGAGGAAGATTCCTAAGAGGTCACCATTCATTCATTCATTCAATCATCCAACAAATATTCATTAAGTACTTGGGCAAGTCACCCTAAATTGCAGATAACTAGAGCCAGCTTAACCCTTTCCTGCGTTAATTGACTTCAAGTTTCTTTTTAAAATGTGTCAAGAAGTAACAAAACATAAAAAGTTGATATTTTGATTATTTTATGCTTTTAATAATAACATTTTGAGCTGCTTTGTATATAATTGACATTTTTATTTTAAATTTTTGTCACATGGTAATAAATTTACCATTATGTTGAATTTTAGCAAGAAATATTCAAAACATACTAAGTGGCAACAGTTAGATTTAAGTATAGATAAATTAGAATCTAATGGCATGGATGACATAAAACATTTATTACAAAATGTTGCAAACATGGTATATAAAACATCTTTGTTGTCGACAGTGCAAGCCACAGGAAAACCCATCTTAAAATCTTGTAAATGGAGAAAACGTATTTAGAACTCATGGTATAATCTCAAACGCCACAGTCAGCGGATGGAAATATTCCTTCGGCTACATCTGAATGCTGCAGCAAAAGGGTTAAGCAGAAAGGAATTTATTAATGATGTCCGGTAGTCCTCCACGTTGTCAGACCATCACACAGTGCAGCCAGGAGCATCGAAGACAGGACAATCACCCACCTTCATTGTGAAACTGCTCCAACAGAGATATCACTGCTGCTGCTGCCACTGTTGCTCAGGACTTCGAAAGCTAAGGACTGGCTGCTAGAAGTCCCCTGCTGTTCCCTAGAAAGGACCACGCATCTCCACCTCTGTGCGTTCCGGAAGATGCCACCACTTGGCCTCCCACAGCTTGCTTTTGCCTCCAAGGCTTAGTAGGGGAACCTGGGCCGCATGAGTCACTCTTGCTGCAAAGAAGTCTGGTGATGTATTTCCCTCATGATTTTTTTTTTTTTACCCAATTTTAAAATTTAGAGCAATCCTAAGAGAGGACAAAGGAGTTTCTGGGGCTTTATTTCCTAGCTCAACACTTCAGCAGGGATGGAATAAGATTCTGGTGTTTTGCAACCTCTAGGAATTCCTTACTCACCGCTTCCACTCCCCCTCGCCCCCACCCGTGCCCTTCCACCTGACCATCGTCTGTCCTTGGCTATGAATCATAAACCTGAAAGCAATCTCTGCTAAACAGGCTCCCCTCCCCTATTAGTATTTGTGAGCCACAAAATGGGCATGATAAAAGCACTTACTTCAAAGGGTAGTGATAAGCGTTCAATGTCACGGTGCTTAAAAAGCATCTAGCCAAAGGAAGGTTACTGACGTGTGGAAATCATATGGTGTGATGAGTTTGACAAACCTTGGATCGAAGCCCTGCTCGCTGTGTGACCTTAGGCAACTCACTTGATCTCTCTGAGCCTGTTTCCCCATCTGTGAGATAAAGATTTTATAAATCCATACTGAGTCCATTAGAATACCTTTTGCTAGAAAGAAGCAGCTAATAAAACTCAAACTGGCTTAACTAGAACAGATTAGCTGCCTCTCCTCATAGGTCAGTGGTAGAGCTACGTAGCAGCCTAATGATATCATCGAGGACCCAGGTTCTGTCTGTCTCTGTTCTGCCACCCACAGTGTTGGTTTCCTCTGGAGGCTGGTTCTCCTCGTGATCTTAGGATGACTGCCAAGAGCCACCAGAGCTACAGGCATCCTCTTTCATGTCCAATAGGAAAACAGGGTCACTTCCAGACACTCCCCTGGAAGAGGGAGGGAGAACTGTACTGGCAAAAGTCTCCTTGGTCCTTATTGGCCTGATGTGTGTCACATGCCCATTCCTGAACCAATATCTGGCCAAGGGAAGCAATTCCTATGATTGGCTTAGGCCAGTTGGGTCCCACGCCTATGGCTGGGCTGGGATGAATGTCAAAGAGTCAACTACACGGTAAACTTGCCTCAAAGGGTTGCAGAGGAGATGAAATGAATCATGCTTGCAAAGTATAGCACACAGTAGGTGCTCAACAAATAGTTTTTATTAGTTATTATCAACATCATCATCATTATTTGGGGGCTTTGGCATTAGACAGACCTTAAATAATAGTTTCTCCACTTCTTAGCTGCCTGGGCTTACAAAGGTAGCTGACCTTTAATTCTACTCTATAAAATGGAAATGTGTTCCTATCCTGTGTCATTGTTGTGTGTCAAATAGTTAATGTTCAATCTGTGTTTATCATACTTTCTTTCTTATTTTGACCTCCCAGTAGCAATTTGGTAGCCTTACCCGCCTCTTTAGTGGATGTGGTTCAAGTGAGGGAGACTTTCCCTTCAGGTTCCAGGAGTGGATGCATTATCCCCTCCTGAGTTTCTGCATCTCTCAGGCCAATGTGATTGGTTCATGGGAAGCAGCATGTGACCCAAACTGGACCAATGACAGGCAGCTCTGGAACTTTATTGGTCTTCCCAGGGAAAGTGGTGCTCTCTGCTCTCTAGGATTGCTGAGCTAGAAGGCAATCTTGGTCACCTTGGGAAGTGCCTACTTGAAAGTGAAGCCAACAGAAGGGAAAACAGAAATGGGAGGTGGAGAAAGGTAGAGGTCTGTTGACCCTGTTGAGCTCCTGAATCCAAACATGCCTGAACCAGTTAGAACATTGGACTTTTCTTTACATGACCCAATTCTCATTTAGACTAGTATGAACTGCTGTTACTTGAAGTGATGAGTTCAGAGTACTGTGGAGCCCAACTGAGGTAGGGAATCAGAAAAGGGAGGCAGGGCCATGCCTGCCCACATCAGCTTGAAGTCCAGAGAATTTTGCCCAAGGCAATGCATGGAACAGAATTCCAGAAGTATCTGTAGTTAAAAGTGCAAACAGTTTGATGACTATCCCTCCAGACTTTTCCTCTGTGTTTATAATAAACAAGACACATACACACACATAGTGGAATACTTTTACAAAAATGGAACCACACTGTACATTTTCAGTTCAAATGCCACCTCCTCAGGGAGGCCTTCTATTGACCACTCCATCTATGTAGCTCTGCCTCCATCCCACCTCTTGCACTATAACATTTTTTATTATCTGAATCAAGCTTGTCCAACCTGTGACCTGTGAGCCACAAGGGGCCTAGAATGGCTTTAAATGTGATCCAACACAAATTTGTAAACTTTCTTAAAACATTATGAAAATTATGCATGGACTTTTTTTTTTTTTTTTTTTTTTTTTTAAAGCTCATCAGCTATTCTAGTGTTAGTGTAGTTTATGTTGGGCCCAAGACAATTCTTCTTCTTCTTCCGGGGAAGCCAAAAGATTGGACATCCCTAATCTAAATTAATGTATTTTGTTTTCTTGTGCATTGTCTGTCTCTTTTTCCAGAATGTCAGCTCTAGGAAGGCAAGAGTTTTTCTCTGCTTTACTACTGCTGTGTCCCCAGTTTCTTGAATAGAATGGTTTAACTATTCAGTATCATTCTGTCCTCTGTTGGTTTGTTTTAACTGAGTGGTGTGATCACAAACATCCATATGAATATGCCTCTCTCTCTCAGATGAATGCATGAAATTTTATTGGTGGGCTAGGCCATGTTTGTTTCCCAAACCCTGTTGAATGATTGTGGATGACATAAATAGCCAAATGAGCCAGAGCATGGGTGAGTCAGTACCTTCTTCTTGCAACACAGAGTAGGGCAGCAGGAAGGAGAACCCACCCAGCTTTTAACAGGCTCATCCTGATTCACAGGGAGAGGACTTGAGCAAACACACTTGACTTTGTGTTCTAGCAAGAATTTCTGAGGCAGGGAGTTCCCTGGTGGTGTAGTGGCTAAGGCTTCGGCGCTGTCAATGCTGCGGCCTGGGTTCGATTCCCAGCCAGGGAACTACCCACACAAAATAAATAAATAAAAATAAAATCCAATGAGTAAAAGTAACAAAATTAAAAAAAAAAAAAAAAAAAAAAAAAAAAAAAAAAAAAAAAAAAAAAAAAAAAAAAAAAAAAAAAAAAAAAAAAAAAAAAAAAAAAAAAAAAAAAAAAAAAAAAAAAAAAAAAGAATTTCCCAGGCAAAAAGAGTCCTCAAACACACAAAGGTGAGGAAAGGCAAACAATTCATTGAGGACAAGCATTCAGAGTTATTTTATTCAGCTCCCACTCCCAAATGGAATTAACTTTTTTTCTAATTACAAAAGTATTGGCTTACTATAAAAAAATTTTTCAAACAATAAAGCATGAACAGAGTGAAAAAAAGGCATAATTTTAGAGCATTTTATAAATTATGTCATAGATTTGTCAATGCTTGACACAGATTTAAACCCTAAACTATATTTGTGCTAGGTTTTTAATTCAACAGTAATAGCTAAGTTTTATTGAGTACTTACCATGCTTATGCTAGTTGCTCTTTGTGTATTAATTCATTTTATCTTAACCACAGTTCTGTGTGATAAGCACTATTATTAACCTCATTTTACAAATAGAGAACTGAGACTCAGAGAGGTTAAGTGATTTAGCCAAGGTCACACAGCTATAGGTGGCCAAGCTGGGATTCAGACACAGGTAGGTTGGCTTCAAGGTCCATGACCTTAACTACTATAGTACATGACCAAGGGAGAGCACAGGCCCTTTCCTAAGTCAATATTCACAGATATGTGTCATCATTTTCAGTGTCTGCTATTATTCTTCTATTGATGGACAACTGGGATTTTTCTCATTTTTCCCTGTTCAAAAATGGAGAGGAATTTACCTTTTGGTCTTTAAATCAGGTGAGAAAACTAGTTAGATGTTAACAGAACCAGTATTTCTAACCCAGAGGAATCAATAAAGGGGCTTAGCACCCTTGGAACTAGTCACCCCATTATGTATACATATATTGTCTGGGGGAGTTACTTTTATTTGAGAAACATGTGCCTGTCATTGTTCTAAGACTTTATGAATATTAGTTCACTTAATCCAGAAATAATACCCTGAAATGCACACTGAGGGGACTGAGGCATGGGGAGGGTAATTTGCCCAGATGACAGAGGTAGTCAGTGGTAGTGATGGGATCCAAACCCTGGAAATTTGGAGGTGGTGTCTGATTTCTTAACTCCTATTCTAATGGGCCTCTCTGTGTGCCCCTTGGCCCTAGTGGTCCATTCATGCCCTGGAGGCCTCAAAGCAAGCCTGCCTTTAGCTGAGCACTGAAGGCAGCATGGTGAGTTGCTTTTGTTTGGTTCCTTTTAAACTACTTGCAGTTCTGAGGTCCTAAGTCTATACAGGCTCTCCTGTGTGCTATGCTCAAGGTCTCATAGGCTCAAGTCAAGATGGTGGCTTATCTGTGTCTCATCTGGAGGCTCTGGGAGAAATCCACTTCCAGGCTCATTCAGGCTGTTGGTAGAATTCAGTTCCTTGCAGCTATAGGACTGAGGTTCTGATTTACTTGCTTGGTGTTGGTAGAGACTAGAGGCTTCCCACATTCCTTGTCCCATGGTCCCTTCTACTTTTTATTTAAGGTGAATATCTTAAATGCCCCACCAATTTGTCTTGAAGAAAAACCAAAGGAACAGGGAAACCCCTTAGAAGCAGGTGCTCAATGGGGCTTTTCTTTTGTTTCAGTATTGGTTGTGGCCCTGGGCTGGTGTGAGGTGTCCCTTTCTAGAGAGAACGGGACCATGTCAGCTGGGCCAGGAAAGGGGCAACTTCCCCAAACCAGCCCACTAACCCTTAGCCCATCACCCACTTTGGGAGAATACAGGAGGAGCCCTGAAGATTACTGAAGAGAAAAGGAAGGTTAGAGAGAGTTTCCTTGAAGAGGGTTTTTTGTGTAACTGTGTGCATAGCACATAATAAGTGATTCATCCACATTTAATGACTTATGCTGCACGTTATTACAGGTAGTAGAGCTCCTGAGAGTCTAAAGGGGGGTGATAGATAATAAAGAGGTAAATTTTAAAAAGAAACAGAATATTATGCTAACTGAAAGAAGCCAGACACAAATGTCACATACATGATTTCATTTATATGCCATGTTCGAAATAGTCAAATCCATAGAGAAAGAAAGTAATTAGTGATGCCAACAGGTACAGGGTCTCTTGTTGGGGTGATGGAAATGTGTGGGATTCAGATAATGGTGATGGTTTTACAACATGATAAATATACTAAAAGCCATTGAATTGTATACTTTTAAATGGTGAAATTTATATTACATGAATTACATCTCAATAATAATTTTAAAACATTTTAAGAAAAGGAAGAAAAAACAGGATAATTTCACATGGTGATACGTGCAATGAGGACAAGAAAGCAAAATGTTGGAAGAGATAGTAACACTTTGGGACAAGTGAGCATAGTGGTTCCTGAAGGCCCCTCTGAGGAAGTGGACATTTGTGATGGGACCTGAATTATGACTAGGAGGCAGCAATATAAATATCTAGAAAAAGGGAGATGAAGGACCGGTATGTGCAAAAGTCCTGAGGTGGGGCCGTTTTTGGAGAGCTTCCACGCTGAGGATCCAGCCCTCTCCCATGTGCCGCTGTGCCCCGCCCCAAGCTCCATGAAAACAAAGCTCCTTTGTCCAGAACCTGGTCCTTATGTATCTCTTCATCTGGCTGTTGATTCTCAAGAGTAATGATGCAGGCAATTCAGATATGCCAACAAGAAGCCGCAAAGTGATTCCTAAAAGTGGAAAGAACATTTAAAGTGACATCTGTGGCTTACTTTGTATTTCTATGGGACAGAACTTCTAGGGCCTCTCCAGGTGTAAGTATCCAGGAAGAACTCATTTAAAGAAAAAAAAAAGACACACCCAAATATTGATATCGGTGTGCTTAGTCCTTTCCTCATCATACCTGGTACATGGTGCCTCTCTGGATGCTTGCCACGTGACATGGTATCTATTGTCTGTCCAAGGGACATGTTGTGAGATCAAGGACACAATGCTCATATCTATGACTTTTAAGCAGCCACAAATCCTCGTAAGGATTTGTTCGATAAAGTTATTGACTAAAATGTGGGAGCAAGAAAAGAGATTCTAAGGTGGGTTCAAGCTTGACATGTTCAAGAAGCAAATCAATGAGTGGAGCCAGAGCCCAGAGAAGTTCAGAGGTACAAGAGGTCAAAGACCGCTGCAGGGGCAAGGAAGCAGACCACAGTGGGCCCTGCAGAGCACTCAGAGGAGTTTGGGTTTTGTTCACATCAAGATGGGAAGCCATGGGATGCTTTGCAGCAAGAGAGTAATCTGATCTGATGAATGCTTAAAAAAAAAAAAATCATTTGGACTGTCATGGGAAGTAAATAGCAAGTAAGGGTAGAAGCAGAAAATGTAAGTAAAGCCCTTTGACACTCAGTGATTGCCCGTCACCTTTCATAAACTAAAAGTATGCCAGCATGTCATATTTATTTAAAACGGGAAGTTAAGGCCGCGGTTATTTGTATTTACTGCCTCACCTCCCTATTCTATGAGTCACCAGGCTCTGTCAAGGCTTCCTCCTCCACCCTGTGCCCCCTACCCCCACCCCTTCTCCTTTGTATTTTTCCCACTGTCCCCATTTTGAGACCTAGTGACAAATGGAAACACTAGCTTCCAGGCTGCCCCGGGACATATTGTTTTTTTTATTTCTCCCTTTAAAATAATATTATATGTTTTTCTCATTTTTTGTTGTATATCATTTTCAGGAAAAAAATTTAAATAACAAATAATAATCAGAAGAAAAATATACCCATGATCCCCAATCAAGAGACAACTATTATCAAAACAACATTTTAGTATATGGTATTCCAGTCCTTTTTCAACTTTTTGGTTTTATATTTTATTTATACCAAGGTTATGCATGCAAATAAATTGAAGAGTCCAATTTTCTAAAAACAAAAATCCCTTCACGCTCTCCTCCCCTTTTCCCTTCCCCAAAGAAAACCGCTTGAACTTCTTTTAGCTGTTTTTTTCATATGTAATTCCATGTCTCCAAATAACGCTTCTATTCCTATATCTAAATTTTTCATTTTTCAGTATAATCTGCTTTCCCACTATAGCATATGAGGGTTCTACTCTTTTTCTTTCCCTATACTTGGCCCCAGCCCTCTATCCTCTCAAAATAGTTATAATTTTGGTTAGATCAATATTTTCTATTTACCTAATTGTGACTATGCAAATGCCATACAAAGCTGAGTTCCATGGTCAACTGTGATGTCTTTTGCTTTCCTGCACAACTTTTTAGTTTTCCATGAGTTAATCATTGTTTTGGTCCCTTCCCGTCCCTGAGCAGACCTAATTTTCTCAGAATTTGTTATCAGTTCAACTCCACACTTTTTGCCAGGGGTCCAAGTGGCCTGTCAACACCTTCCAATGTTAGAGAAATTGTACATTTACTTTTTTTTTTTCATGTGGGTAGTTTCCTGGCTGGGAATCGAACCCAGGCCACAGCGTTGACCGCACCGAAGCCTAGCCACTACACCACCAGGGAACTCCACATTTACATTTTTTGAAGAACTTTCCCTGGAGCCTTCAGACCTGCTGGAATTGTGACTGGTTACCCACTGTGATGCACAGCTGCTATCCTGAGATCTCCCTTCGTCATCACCTGGGATTCCACTTACTTCTATCTTGTACTGGGTTTCTGTCTCCTATATGTGAGATAACACTCAAAGACTTTAGACTAGAGGTCGGCTGCCCATGGTGGGCCAAATCCAGCCTGTCACCTGCTTTCATATGGCTCTTAGCGAAGAATGGTTTCCACATTTTTAAATGGTTGAAAAAAAATCAAAAGGACATTTCATGATGTGAAAATGATAAGAAATTCAAATTTCAATACCCATAAAGTTTTACTGGAACACTAGTCATGCCTATCTAAATAATCTGTGGTAGCTTTCCCACTGTAACAGCCAAGAAGAGTTGTTGTGACAGATATCAGACTAAAATATTTACTGTCTGGCTGTTTACAGAAAAGGTTTGCCCCTGTTTTAGATGGATTGGTCAGGGAGGGCCTCCCTGAGGAGGTGACATTTAAGCAGAGACTTGAATGTCAAGATTAGGGCTAAAAGGACAGAGTGAATGTAGAACAAAGGCAGAGCCTTCTCTCTAATTCTAATACAGACTTCCAAAGGATTCTATCAGAACTATGATGGGGTCCTGAGGCTCTGAGAGTCACAGAGCCCACAGGTCCCGAGTTGAGGTAGGGAGCCAGGACTACCTGGCACCAGAGTATGCCATGGCCTACGCCAGCCCCTTCTCAGCCTGGCAGGGCAAGGAGCTCAGGAACTGCATGTCAAATAGCTTTATTTGTCTTCCTGGGCGCAATGACCAAGGATTTTAGATTTGTTCCCAGGAATAGGTGAGAAGGACTTGGAATTTGCCCATAGGCCTGAGAGCTGGTATTCTGCGGCCCAGTGGTTGGCAGTTAGGATCATGACCACCACAAATCATGGATCTGGACCTGATAACAGGCCAGGGCAGTGAGTGGGATGGCAGATAAAATGGGACACTGTTGGTGAATTTGGGGCCCTGCTTTCATTCTGACTGGCCCACAGCCTGATGCAAGGGGCCTACCCCTAACCCATGGGGGCCCCCAACTCCAGCTATGTTGGGTTTTCTGGGAATGGAAGAAAAGTGATAGCTTCAAGCCCTCAATCAATAAATGTGGCCCAGAGAGAGCCCAGTTCATTATGGGCCAGTTCATTTTTGCCAGGCTCTGTCTGTACTAAGGGAGGAAGGAAATCAGGCTGTTAGCCCCATTTTAGAATCAGAGAATTAAGGCAGTGAAGAGCAACAGGGGGTACTGGTTAAAAACACAGACTCTGCACCTAAATCTCAGCCTCAACATTGTCCAGCTGTGACTTCAGGCAAGTGGGTAACCTTCTCTGGGCTTCACTTCAGTTTATGGATGATGATAGTATCTACCTCAAGGAAATGTAAGGAACTAAGGAAACAATAGTCCAGCACCACACCCACAGGAAGGACTCAATAAACCTTGGCTGTCCTAAGCACATTCTTTCAGTTAGTTTTGACAACTGTTCTAAGAGGTCTTGGTCGCAGAGGACACTGGGTTTGAGGCAGACAGATCTCTTCTCTGCCCAGGGCCAAAAGCTCGATGTCATCCTTGATTCCTCTCTTTTACATGCCACAGTCCAACAGCAAATCCTGCCTTCAAAATGCACCCAGAATTCAACCACTGCTGCCATCTCCATGTATCACGTTAATCTAAACTGCTGTCAGTTTTAACCCAGATGATTGGAAAGGCCTCCCAGATGGTCTGAAGGCTTCCATCCTCATCCCTACCCACCCCCACCCCACCTCCACTCTCCACAACCAGCTAAAGGGGTCCTAATAAAAGTCAAATCGTAGCACTCTTATTTTTGAAACCCTTCAGTTTGCTAACACATCTAGAGTTAACCAATGTCTTTATTCAATGGTCACTTATTAATGACTACCTACTATGTGTCAGGTACTGTTCTAGGCATTGGCGATAAAACAGAACAAAACAGACCAAAACCTCTACATTCTGGAAGTTTATAGTCTCTTGGAGGAAGAAGGAAATTAACAAATATGTAAGTAAAACATATAATACCTTAGGTCTTACAGAGAAAAATGACTCAGAGAAGGGGCGGGGAAGGATTTTAAACAAGGAAGGGAAGGCATAATGGACAAAACATAAAGGTTAAACAAAAAGACCTTTCCATGGGAGCCAAGGGGCAACATAAGAGCTGGGTACAGTCATGCCGCTTAATGACAGAGATACAGTTCAGAGAAATGAATCCGTAGGCGATTTCATCATTATGCAAACCTCACAGTGTGTGCTTACAAAAGCCTAGTCGGTATAACCTACTACACACCCAGGCTACATGGCATATACCATTGTCATATGAGGTCCATCACTGACCAAAACGTCAATATACCGCACATGACTGTATTCTAGACAAAAGGATCAGCAAGTGCAGAGGTGGCAGCACTCTCAGTGTTTCAGACACAATGAGAATGCCACTGTGACCACATGGAAAGTGTGCAGGAAGGTGAGAGGGACTCCACCTCAGCGGGGTGAAGGGAGTAGGGTTGAGTCCTGTCTAGATTTTCCAAGTTGGTTTTTTCTCTGATCAGATTGGAAGCCAGTGGAGGTTTTGAGCAGAGGAATGACCAGAGTTTTAAAGGATCACTGGGGCCACTGTGTGGAAGACCACAGGAGCAATGGCAGGGTCACTGACAGACAGCTTTATAGGTGTTAGGAGATACTATGGCTAGGACCTAGAAGGAGACAGCAGCAGAGCAGAGGTGGTGTCAAATCCAAAGGCCTTACAATAAGGTACCAGCTCTCCTAATGGGGTCTCTACCCCTTCAACCTCGCCTTGTTCCTTCCTGTATCCCCAGCCCCACAGACCACTGGAAGGCACATAATAGGCCTAATGAGTATTTGTTGACTCAATGAACAAATTAATCAATGATCCATCTCCACATCATTAGCACCTATTGTAACAATGGGCATATAATCAGAACTCAATAAATGTTGACAGACAGAATATTGCAAAATTCTACAAAGCTCTGATGGCTAGTCCTCTTTACAGCTGAAGAGAACTGAGACTCAGACTGGGGAAGCGTACCTGCGGGGGAGGGGGGGTGCCTCTGATCAGCGAGGCTAGAAACTTCTTTCCCAACATTCAGCATGGTGAAGTACTGGACAGTGGGTAAAGAGCGCTTGCTCTCAGTGAATCACAGTAACCTCACGGGAGTTTCCCTGAAAACGTCCGCGTCCTATGGTGGGGGAAAAGCTGATACCTTGCAAGGCTGGAAAGTCACACGCCAATTAAGTGCCCGGAACGGTCCTCCCACGGGCCTCCTCCCACCTTCGGGCTATAGAGACGAAAGGACAGAAGGGCCATACTTGTAGCCGAGGCCGCGCCCCCTTCCGTCGGCCTCCCAGCACCTCCAGCGGAAGCCGGAAGCAAAAGCGGGCCCTGCTAGCCCCGTGACTCTCAACTCGGTGGTCTTGGAGGCTTCGCAGGATGGGGGAGAAGATGGCGGAAGAGGAGTGAGTGGGCTTTCCCAGGGCTGCGGAGGATGCAGGGCTGGGCCCCCGGCGGGTGACAGCTAGCGCCTCAGGCTGCCCTCTGGCCCAGGAAAGGCGGAGCTCCTTGTGCCGGATGGCCAGGACTGACCCTGCCGGCGCCTGCGAGGAGGGCGGGAGGGATGGGCCTGGGCCCAGCCCGGCCCTGCAGCCTCCTTGAGGTTGGACTCTCGGTCTGGGAATCGGCTGCCCCGCGCAGGCCTAGAAAGCCTTCTTGCGGAAACCGCAACCCAAATGTCACTTTCCCCGTTTTCGGTCATCTGATGATTACGGAGCGCTCCAACGCCTCCTGCAGGAAGTCCCCCATCCCCTACTTGGGCAGTCGCCTCCTCCACTGTAACGATCATTTTTCGCATCTGTCTCCACTGAGTTTCATTCATTCATCAGCTATTGGCCATCTACTCTTTTAGGCCCTGGGCACATAGTAGTGAAGGAGGCAGACCAGGACCCGCCCTCTGGGAACTTCCTTTATGATGGGAAAAGAAGACGGTAGACAAGATTTCATTTCTCTGAAAGAAATGGAATTTCTTCCTTTACTCAGGAAGAAATGATATGACAACAGAAACTTTAGTGACCAGAAGGATCGTTAAGAGAGGAAACAGCAAGTGCAAGAGGCCAGAAGCAAGAAAGGATTTCGTGCCTTTGAGGGACAGAAAGACAGGCATGGTGGCTGGAATAGAGAGCAAGGGGGCACATCGCACAAGATGAGACGGGGTGGGATGTCTGTATTCTCCAGGTACTTCTGGAAAGCATCACTCTTAGTCCATCTCCACCTGTGCCGGGCATAGTCTGTTGCATGTCATAGATGCCCTGTGTTTGTGGAATGAATATGTAAATCTTAAGGAACCCCGTGGTTGAAATGTGACTCCCTCACCTGACAAACTTTTCAGCTATGTCTCTTGGCGAGGTGGTAATTTCATTTAGTCACCTTATTTACTGAGCATCTACTGTGTCCCAGACACTAAATCAGCCCTCAGCAACAAAGAAAAAGAGGTGCTATGGACCGGTGACATCAAGTTTGGTCTCAAAGCTTGATTCTGCCACTGACTAAGTGAGATGTTGGCCATGTTATGCAACCTCTCTGAGGCTCTTGTTCGTGGATATAAAAGGGAAAGAGCACCCACTTCAGACATGCTATGCCTATTAAATGAGAGGTTTTATGTTACCTAGTCCCTAGAATGAAGTAGTCCTCAATAAACATGAGCTCTTATGTTACAGTTGTCAATTACAATGATTATTACATCAATATTGTACTAGTGTATTATACATTGCAACACAATGTGAGCAGAGCTGTGAGGAACTTAACTGGTAGGGTGGAGTCGGGTATTGCAGAGGAGGTTACATTTGAGCCTTTGGAAATCTGAGAAGGATTTTGTGAAACAGAGTAGGGCATTCTAACCAGATCAATAATTGGGCAAATTCAGGTGGATTCTTCAACTTGTAGATATAATCCAAGGAAAAGAATGTAAAGTGGAGAGATGAAGGCACCAAGTAAATAATGTTGGAAGTCATTTAAACTCCACTTTTCTTTTGTTTAAAGCCCCCACTGCACACCAGAGAACAGCCACCATTGGTCTGTACACTGGCCTTGACGCTCCCTTGCTCCTGTCCTTTGTAAGTGGCTGTGTTCAGAAGCACCTGAGGACACTGGTACCATCCTGTGGCAGCTGGCAGGAATTTTTTTTTTTTTAATCAGTTCTTTCTCCAAGGCCTTCCTGTTGGTGGCAAGACTTGTGACTTCTGTAAAGCTTTGTGCCAAGTTCTCTTTCTTTGTGTGTTGACATGTAGGGGCCCTTTTTCCTTTGTCTAATTCTGCTTTTTATGTTCCCCAACAGGTTTCCCAATACAACTCATGACAGTTTCAATGTCACCCTGCACACTACCCTGGTTGTCACTACGAAACTGGTACTCCCAACCCCTGCCAAGCCCATCCTCCCTGTGCAGACTGGGGAGCAGGCTCAGCAGGAGGAGCAGTCAAGTGGCATGACCATCTTCTTCAGCCTCCTCGTCTTAGGTGAATGCAGAGACACTGTCATCTACCATCTGAGTGTCTGTGTGCGCTGTCTGTGTGGTTAACCCCATTTAAACCACTGTTTACTTTGTCAAGTTCACCACTGGGTTTTCACTTCAAACGCTGAGTGAGGGACAATAATCAGTTCATGTGACTAACATTTTAACAGGGTACTTCTTTTTCTTTATAAAATCACAGAGCTTAGCAATTCTGAAGATAATATCTTCATGTAATATCTTAGATATCCTTTGAAAGACAGAATTAAAGCATTTTTGACCTAGAAAGAACCTTGAACATTTTCTGGTTTAGCAGAGTTCGAACGCTGCTCATGAGAGTGTGTATGTGTGTAGCGGCGGTGGCGGTGGTGGTAGCAGAAGGCATGGGGCTCACATGGAAGGGCATCTGACTTTCTGAGCAGAGCAGCATTTTGTCTCATACCGATTAAGCTCCCATGTAAAATTTTATTTAAAGGTTTTTGCTGCTCAGTAAAAGATCAGATACCCTTGCCCTAGCACACTGTTAACCTCTGTTATTCCATTAACCATGGTCATGACTTTTGCCATATCTGTATACTACCATTGCCATTATTAATTTATGTAGTATTTTTTGTTAAACAGATTCACTCTCAAACTCAAAATCTCGTTTTGTTCAGCCTCCTTTAGTGGGTGAGAAAAGTTAGGCCCAGAAGGGTTAAGCAATTGACATACCTTTGGGAGACTAGAGACTAACATCCAGTTTACCAGACAGCAATCAGAAAGTTTAGCTAAAAGGCACTAACTTCAGTGCCTACCAGAGACTGTAGACAGCAGACAACCGTGTTAAATACTCCAGTTGTAACCACACAACCATTTTGGATTAGCTGACTGCAGAACAAATACTAGGTCTGACAATGAAGTTCGTGAACTCATCCTAGGAAAAAGTGCTTCATACCTCATTGCTGACTATGACTGTGGTCGCTTTGAACGTACTCCCCTTGCTATGCACTGACTCCAGCGCCCAGTCCATCCTTCAAAGCAATTTTGGAACTCTTTCTAGAATGGCCATCAGAGCTGTCATCGCATTACCCTTGATGCCCTGAATTCCATCAGAATGTCTTCTATTCAGTATTTCCTTTATCTTGGAGTAAAGAAAAAGTCATTGGGGGCCACATCAGGTGAGTAGGGAGGGTGTTCCAATGTTTATTTGTTTACTGGCTAAAAACTCCCTCACAGACAGTGCCGTGTGAGTTGGTGCATTATTGTGATGCAAGAGCCATGAGTTGGTGAAAAGTTCAAGTTGTTTTCATCTTTTTCTCACAGGCTTTTCGGTACATCCAAACAGTAAACTTGGTTGACTGTCCAGTTGGTAGAAATTCATAATGAACAATCTCTCTAATATCAAAGAGGTTAGCAACATCGTTTGTACTCTTGATTTGGACTGATGGAACTTTTTTGGTCATAGAGAATTGGATGACTCTCATTGTGCACTTGGATGCTTTGTTTCAGAGTCATATTGGTACACCCGTGTTTCATCACCAGTGATAACAGACCAAAACATCGTCTTGCCTCTCCAAGAGGTCTTGGCAAACTTTGAATCTCCTTTGCTTTTGTTCATCAGTGAGCTCCTTCGGGACCATTTTTACACACACCTTTCTCATGCCCAGATTTTCAGTTAAGAGTTTCCTAACTTTCCCTGTCAATGTATACTTGGTCTGCTGTGCTTCTCACAGTCAGCTGACGATTTTGACACACAATTCAACGAGTCTTTGCAATGTTTCTGTCAGTTCTGCTTGTTACTGGCCACCATGATCTCTCTTCATCAGTAACACTTTGTCTCCCCTCAGTAAAATGTTTAATCCATTTGTACACTGCCCTTTTCTTTGTGGTGTTATCCCCATAAACTTGGGACTAATATGCCCTGGATTTCACTTCCACTCTTGCTGAGTTTAACAAGAAACTTAATGTTTGTTCATTGCTCTAATTCAAGCTCCAACCTTCTTGCGACAGCACACAACACAGGACAATAATGAATGCCAGTTGGCAAGACACTGCCACATGTCAACATAATCACAGCTGTGAGACACAGGTACACCTAGGTTATGACACTTTACCAAGTTGTACAGGGCTGCCAACGTAAGTGCATGGCGGCCAAGTTCACAAATTGTCAGACCCTGTAGCTTAGCATTTGACCCAAGTCCCAACTCTTCTTTGAAAAGTAAAGTTGGCACATTTATATTCTCTGCTCTTCTTTAATGGTACTTAGACTTCTAATCATGTCTTTTCAGAAGACTGAATGGTGCAACTGGATTGAAAGGTGCAGAGTATTTGTCAGTTTATTAGGACTCTCTTGTGAGGAAAAGTGTCATTTCTTTCACATCTCTATTCAGATTCCGTTAATAGTCAAGTAATTTTAATAATATAGTAATTGTATTTAAAGTCCTAGAACTCATCCTTGTCTCATAGATTTTAAAACAATAAACTATTATGTCTGTCTTCTTTCACTTAGCATAATACCTTCAGGGTTCATCCATGTTGCAGCTTGTGTTAGAATTGTATTTCTTTGTATGGCTGAACAATACTCCATTGTATGGACATACCTCATTATGTTTATTCATTCATCAGGTAATAGACATTTACGTTGTTTCTACCTTCTGGCTCTTGTAAGTAGTGTTGCTATGAACATTTGTGTACATATTTCTGTGTGGCCACCTGTTTTTATTGCTCTTGGATATGTACCTAGGAGTGAAATTGCTGGGTTAACTTCCTCAGGAACTGCCAGACTTCCACAGAGGTTGCACCATTTGACATTCCCAGCAGCCATGCCCAAGTGTACAATGTCCCATGTAGATTTAATATGTCCAGGTCACTTTTTACTCTGTAAATGTAGTTAAAATCTATTTCTGAGTGATTTCTTCAACAATCAGGGGCTCTTCGTTTTCTTTTTCTTTTGTTACAGTCATTGAATAAAAAGAAGAAAAGCAGTTCTTCTTTTGATCAAGAAATCTTTAGTTCCTTAATCCTGAAGAAGTGCTATTAGTCTGTTTACATTGTTGTCAGCTTCCTATGTTGGCAGGCCTGGAAAACACTGGTTTTGTAATCACTTTTTTCATGGGAGGGTGAAAATCGTAAGTAAGACTTTCAAAGTAATTTCCAGGGTGTGGAGCATTTGAGATTATTTTGTTCCAAAGACCACAAAACAGGTTTTTATAATGTGCTTTTTCATCCAGTCAAAATCCTGTCTGGTGTTAATGCACATTTGGAGCCAGAAAGGACTGAATTGTATTTAATAGTGCTGTATATTTCTCTTGGATTGTCTTCTCTTCAAACAGATCATAAACTTAGACTCAGAGTCCCACTAATGTCACATGGGTTCCATTTTCACCTAATCAAGATTCTTGACAGTTTATGAGTTAGTATCTCCACTTTTTAGGTGTAGGTCAACATGTGTTAGCATAATGGAATGCTGCTTTTAAGTAAACTTTAAGGCATTTTTCCTTTTCTTATATGTTATCAAGATGCTATATTTCTTGTATATTTAGTCTTGATAGATATAAATCTAATAAAGTAAAAAATATTACTGTTCATAGGTAACTTGCTAATTCACTAAATATATGAACTCTAGTGAGCTGAGGGAAATTGGTTTACTCTAGACTTCAGGAACTACTAACATGGAACACATTTGACACTTTTACTATGTTATTCAAGTCAAATGAAATTGTCACTGTTGTGTCCCATAAGCATGCTGAAGGATTACATTGTGTTCCTCTGTTGAGAAGGGATGCCAGAACTCTAGTTTGGACCTTTAGAGGCTTGAAATCAGTTGACTTATACTTAATCCTTGCTGATCTTTGACTCTGCAAAAACAATGGTGAGTCACTGTTACTAACTTGCACTAAAGTTAGCCATTAGCACCATTTGACACATCATTTTATGGGATATTAAATTTATTGGCATGTCTGTGCTTTAACTGGTTTCCACAATTATTACTTCAGGCATGAAAAATTGGAAGCACATTACCTTGTGGTATTCATAAACTCCATACCACATAGAAATTGTTGTCCCTTCTTGCTGTTTTTTTCCAGGTATACTTGAAAACATGTACTTATATCTGTCTGTATACATTTGTACATTCATAAGTGTATACACATGTACAGGCATATTACAATTTGGAGTTTGTTTATTTTATATAAACAAATAAGAGGGTCTGATAGCTTACTTTTTCATCATGTCTTGGAGATCTTTCCATGCTACAGTTTTTGTCTATCTCATGCTTATTTTTATTCTTTTTAAAGGATGTTATATGTGGTAAAATAAACATAACATAATATTTACTTTAAAGTGTACAACTCATCAATATTTAGTACATTCACGATGTTGTACAACCATGACCACTATCTACTTCCAAAACATTTCATCACTGCAGAAGGAGGCCCAGTATGCATTAAAAGCAGTCACTCCCCATTCTCCCCTCCCCCCAGTCCCTGGGAAACAGTTCTGCAGAGAATAGGTCATACAAATGGAGTTATACAATATATGATATTTCATATCTGGCTTTTTTCACTTGGCATCATATCTTCAAGGTTTGTCCATGTTGTAGCATGTGATAGAATTGTACTGCTTCGTATTGAATCATATTCCATCGTGTGGCTACACCACATTATGTTTATCCATTCATCAGTTGATAGACATCTATGTTGTTTCCACCTTTTCCCTATTATAGGTAGTGCTGCTATGAACATTTGTGTACATGTTTTTGTGTGGCCATGTGTTTTTATTTCTCATGGATATGTTACTATACCCAGGAGTGGAATTGCTGGGCTAATGGGTACTCTGTGTGTAACTCTCAGGAACTGCCAAACTTTTCCCCAGGGGCTGCACCATGTTACACTCCCACCAGCCATGCCCCAGGGTTCCAGTAGCTTTATATCCTTACCAACACTTATTTTACCTTTTGTTTTGTTTTGTTTTTTAGTTATAGCCATCTAATGAGAGTGAAGTTGTATCTCATTGTGGTTTTGACTTGCATTTTCTTAATAACTAATGATGTTCAACATCTTTTCATGTGTTTATTGGTCATGTATATATCTTTGGAGAAATGTCTAGTCAGGTCTTTGGCTAATTTTTAAATTGTGTTGCTTTTATTGTTGAGTTATAAGAGTTCTTTATATATTCTGGATACTAGACCCTAACAGATATATGATTTACAAATATATTCTCCCATTCTGTGGATTGTTTTTTCAGACTTCATTCTTTTTAATGGCTGAAGACTATTCCCTGAGTCCTATATTTAGCTTTCTCTGTCGATAGACAGTTTCCCCCTTTACTCTGAAAGGAGCAAATAGATGATTGATTTAAATGAATTTTAAATTCATTTTTTTTTTAAATTCATTTTTTCATCTACATTGGTGCAAAGAAAGACCAGAAACTTATTCAACTCCCTAATCTATTATCTATTAATATCTACCTGTGTGCCCATGTGGCCACCTTTGTAGACCACAGGCATGCCCGTTAGTCACATTTTGTGCTTGTGCATTGGAATTTTTTTCTTGTCCTTAATATTTAATGTAGGATTTTCCTAACTTGGTTAAATAGTTTTAATAAAATACCACCACAGATTGATAGATTAAAGCACAGTGTGAAAGGAGGACAAAATTTCTATATTTATAACTGTTTTCTTTCTCTGGCCATCTGGTGCTTTTTGGTGGGACTAAAGAATATCTAATTTGTCAGTGCAGGTTCTGAGGGTGGCCAGTTAACAGCCATGCAGATTGTTTAAACATTTCTTTTTACAAAAAAAAAAAAAAAAAAAAAAAGCATCAACATTATTTTTGTTATTATTGAGGTAATACTATGATTGATGAGATGGTTAATAAAAGAAAAGGACATACTAACTTTTGGACCATGAAATTAGATTTAAGAATTATTTATGTAAAAGTATACTTTTGGGTGGGGGGTGGTATCCAGAAATGCTTATCCCTTTCAAATAGTTTTACTACCTTTTGTTTCCTTTCTTTTCTTTCGTGGCAGTGCCTCTGTGAGGAAAGTCAGACATTGTTCTTATTTTGGTGACTGAGGAATGAAGGCGGCGGGAGGGAGGTGCTGGGAGTGCCTGGTTAAGGACACAGGATCAGAATCTGTCTCCACCCGCCAGTGATGTGACCTCTAAGCCTCAGTTTTCTCAGCTAGAACGAGATAATGGTAAAATAGCTACTTAAGAAGGGAGCTGGGGGCTCAGGTGAGAGTGTTTGGAAAGGCCCTGTGCAGTGCCTGACACATGTGGAGCCCTCAGCCAAGGGGGAGGCTCAGTACCCAGCTGGAGAACAGGTCCCCGTCTTTAGGTCTCTAATGTTCTTGCTACCAAACCGAAGTGTTACTTTGTTCTGTTTATAAAGCACTCTCACTTTCTTCTGGGTTAAAGGAGAACCCGTCACATGGTGGTAAAATACTTTGTGTCAACATTCTGTTGCAGTTCTATAGGAGGGCTGTCCGGAAAGTATGCAGACGTGTAATATGAAAAATAGAGGCTGGATTTTTTTCCAGTCAGCCCTAGGATACATGAAAGTGATTGATTCCATTGACTTTCTCCTCACCATTTAGAGTTTACTTCAAAAATAGTTGAGGACCATTTCTCAGAATCAGGGAAATTTGAATAATTTTAAATGGTTGTATAAGACTTAGTAGCTTAGAAAAAAATTAGATGTCTGAAAACGAGCTAGTTTGGGCATGTACGTGGGGCTGGAGAAAACATACACACGTGTGGGTTTACCTCCGGTTAAGAAATGAGAGATTGAAAATGCCACTGAAGTTTGCTGTGTCATTGACAGTTGTCCATTTCCTTGCCAGCCCTCCAGAAGTAACCATAGCTTTGAACTTGGTGTTCATCATTTTACAATGTGCTGTTTTAACAATGTCTTACTTTCCCCACAGCTATCTGCATCATATTGGTGCATTTACTGATCCGATACAGATTACATTTCTTGCCAGAGAGCGTTGCTGTTGTTTCTTTAGGTAAGTGATTATTGGTGATTCTAGAATAAAAGCAATAGCAATAATAGCAATAACTATCATTTTTTAGTTACTCCCTACTGCCAGGAACCAAAGGAATGTGGTTTATACCTGATCCCGTTTAATCCTCACTGCACCCTGCCACGAGTGTGTAACGATCCTATTTTACAGATAAGGGCACTAGCTCAGGCAGGGGTGATGACCTCGTGAGGGTCACATAGAAGCCCGCTCTACAGCTCCAAGGCCTTTTCTACTTCTAGAACCACTCTCAGGGCAAACTGACGTGTGCTGCTAGGCTATGCTGCCATCCAGCTGAGCTGAACTAAGGCATGTGATTGACACTTAACTGATAGAGTCACTGAATTTTATAGCCAAAAGGGACTCTCACTTTACAGTTTAGGAAGGAGAAATGGCTCACTCGTAACGCCGGAGTCAGATCTAAAGTGTTCAGAGAGCATTCCATTCTACCTCACGTTTCTCTCTCTTGTTTCCTGTGCCAATTAACTCTTAAGATAATTAGCCTCTATTTAGAGTGAATGAATCAGAATAATAACAGGTGTGAGCTCACATGCAATTTCATTCAAGAGGTTAGTGAGGGAAGAAGAGAGACCTTACATTTGAAAAGTATTAAGATCAAGATGAAAATGTGGGTGGGGATGCTTAAGGCATGGTAAATAAGGTTTCACCAAGGTCAGCTGAAGCTTTCATCAGATCATTATACTGCAGTTGCTTTTACTAGTTTCCGCCTGCCTGCTGATGATATTTAATTTTTCCCTATCACCACTGATGCTGCATAAGTTAACTTTCTTTGCCTTGTGGCTCTTGTTCAGTGTATTGGGTAACTCCTTACAATATAGCTATGGCTTAGGTTAGCTTGGGAAATGAACATTCAGGCTCTACTCATTCTCCTTCCCCCCGGATCACCACCTGTGTTCCTACGACTCCTGCATTTTCCCTGGACATCGCAGTACTACAAAGTGCCAGGCTCTGGCCCATGAGCTTTCACATTGCCATCTCATTTAAGCCTCATGACCCCCAGGTGATGCCATTAGTTTAAGGAGGAGGCACCACTGGATAATATTGATCTTCAGTAAAGAGTTGAAAACCAGTTTTACTCAAAGAGTCCCTGTTATTTATTTAGCAAGCTCTTCAGCTGCACATCCTAACAGAGTCTGACAACTTGAGCTAACAAGATAGCCTTAGAGCTCTAAGAATGGGAAGACCATTCCTTAACATTCCTTTCCCGATACTAAGCTTGTTGAAAATAACATACATAGCTATTACCTATTATTCTGGGGCATTCAATAAAGACTTAAAAAAAAACATTCTAAGGAATTTACAGTTTTGCAGTCAGTTTTCATAGTTTCTTAAGAGTAAGAACAATAGTTGGTGTGTATTTAGGTGTTGTGCACTTAGAAATTAAATTAATGGTTCTTATCATTTGGTTTGGAATGTCAAGTTCTTCACTGCCTCTTGAATATGTGGGTAACTGCAGATGAATGACCACCAGTGCTTGTACTAGGACTTACAGCAGACATTGTTGGTTACCTACCCCAAAGCCCTTTCCCTCCCTTCTTCCTTGAACATAGAACCCTTATTTTGCCACAGTGTGCTTAAGGAAGATGGGCCCCTCTGGTACGGGACTAAGGTCCCGCTGCTCGCCCCTCGTCCAATAATTGAGAGACAGGGTTGGTGGAATGAAAAGTAGTTGTATTCCAAAATGCCAGCATTTGGGAAGGCAGTAGACTCTTGTCTCAAAGACTACCTCCCCCGCTTTTAACACCGTGGAAAGGATTTATAGGCACTAAGAGGCAGAATAGAGACACCTAAGATGATAGAGTTGGCAGACTCTCTGCCTGCCTTATTCCGTGAACACATTAAAATTACAACAAAAGTACAGAACAGCCACCCTGGAGAACCATCTGAAGTCTCGCTGAACAGAAGTTTTATGATTAAGAAAACAAAGACGGGGCCACGTGGAGACTGGTAGAGGGGTGGAGACGCAAAAAGGGATAGCGCCAAACCTCCCTGTGGCGGGCGAGAATCAGGAGGGGTCTCTCAGCCATAGAGGAGCCCCCTGGAGAAGCGAGGGACCCCAGCTCCACACCAGGCTCCCAGTTCAGAGTACTGGTGCTGGAAGAGGAGCCCACACCTGGCTGTGGCAAACAGTGGGGATCCCACCCACCTGCGTGGGACGGAAGTCTGCGGGAAACCCAGACATCGTCTTCAAGTGTCGGCGCACAGAACCGGTCATTCGTGGGCACTCACCCTGTGCTCCCGCAGAGAGACGGTGACTGGGGGCCTTGGAGGAACACGGGGGCAGACGAGGTGTGTGGCTTTGGGGCGAGGGCTGGAGGAAATGTCGCCACTTTTCCTGGGTTGGATCCTCCTCTGGAGCAGCTGGCTGGCAGGCGCCATCTTTTCTGTGTTGTGCCCGCCCACACATGGCCAAATCTGAACCTGATTGGTCTGGTGAGCTCCGCTCACTCCACCCACCTGACTCACTGGGACCCCGCCCCCATAC